>RJWJ010019892.1:0-29716 GCA_004363605.1 Indri indri | reverse complement strand
TTTTTTTTTTTTTAAGTGTATTTCTTCCACCCTGTAGCATTCAGCAGAGTACTTAGAGTAATTGTTTATAAATTTTATTACTAGCAAATTCTAATAATTTTATTATGGTAAATAAATGATCCTTTCAATTACGTTTTAGAGATTTAAACTAGGGAAAGTAAATCCATGTAGGGGTTATTTTTCATCTATTTTATCCCTCATTAGAAAAATTCACAAGCAAATTAATGTAGATTGAACCTTTATACTTGCTCAATAGATAGTACTTGAAGAAAGTTTTGAGAGTCTTAAGTTAAAGAAAACTGGAAAGGTAAAATGACTCTGCTCTTCAATGAACATAGAAGTGATGAGAGACTTTGGACAACTGGATTGTCAGCCAGGGGTCTGAATGTGCAGTTACGGCCTCACTTAACTCCCTGCCAGGCTGCCGGCTGGTAGTGGCTATGTCCCCCCACCCCCAGCATCAGCTGCTGTAGGGTGTCCTCTCCTGCTGCTACAGACCTCATCAGGTTTCAGTAGCCACTCTGTCCCTTGCCTCTTCAGGCCTTGAGGTGGTAATGGCCCATTGCTGTTGCTCACTCTGGGGAACTGCACTATCTTGCCTGTAAGGATGTTGTGTGTGCCAACCAGAGCCCACACAGTCTCAGGTACTCATTCCACCAGCTGCAGAGGGAATTGCCTTCAGCTGAAGAAAAGCATCTCAGCCTAGATGCTAGGGGCAGCAAGCATGCAGGGACTGGCCTGTTTGAGGGTGGATAGAGACATCAGTCCTCTTGCCTAAAAAGGCACAAATTTGAAGAGCTAGGCCACCTCCAGAGCTCCCTGTGGGATGGCCCCAAGCCTCTTTTGTGATTGAGTCAAGGTTCAGCTCCTGCTTCTGCCCATTACTGCTTCCCTTACCCTCACAGGTGTTGATATCATGGGCACTCCTCAAGAAACTTCTGGCCGGGCGCGGTGGCTCACGCCTGTAATCCTAGCACTCTGGGAGGCTGAGGTGGGTGGATCGCTCAAGATCAGGAGTTCGAGACCAGCCTGAGCAAGAGCGAGACCCCGTCTCTACTAAAAAATAGAAAGAAATGATCTGGACAACTAAAAATATATATACAGAAAAAATTAGCCGGGCATGGTGGCACATGCCTGTAGTCCCAGCTACTCGGGAGGCTGAGGCAGAAGGATTGCTTGAGCCCAGGAGTTGGAGGTTGCTGTGAGCTAGGAGATGCCACGGCACTCACTCTAGCCTGGGCAACAAAGCGAGACTCTGTCTCAAAAAAAAAAAAAAAAAAAACAAGAAACTTCCTACAAGAAAGTCTCCATCTCAAACTCTCTTTTGCTCAAGACACTATCCATACCTTTAGTAAGCCTTTTCACTAAAACCTCTTTAATCACCCACTTTGAGTGTGCTATTTGTTTTTGGATAAGACACTGACAGATGCACTCATTGTTTTCAAATCAGAGCATCCAATAAAATCTTGATTTCTTCCATCTACTTCCTTTCAGCAAAATTTGCAGAATCAATGGGATGGAATTATTATTCCGGGTTAATCTGGACCATCAGGGAAGAACTAGCTAATAAAGTGGAAGAGACAGAAATCTGAAGAAAATGGCCTGGCCATTTTAAAATTTATACCAATAATTATGGGAAAGCTAAGTGCTGGATTTTGGGAAATCATTTTTAAAAACGGGCATTGTATAAGTATAAGCCTAAAGGTAGAATGATACTGAAGAGAACTGACAAACTATTGAAGACCAAATTCTGTGTATGTAACTATAAACTATCACAATGGAGGAGAGAAGAGGAATTTATCTAAATAGGTTAAGACAATGTCTAGCTCATAATAGGCACCCAATAAATATGAATGAACATATGAATAAAATCATTGCATCTCTATGAGGGGATTTCTGATAAACTCAGATGAATAAAGATACACAATCAAATAATAGAAAGAAAAGCACCCAACAAAGAAAAATATGAAAGGTTGGCAAGTGTCCATGGATTGGGACAGGTGGTATAATGACAGAGGAAGGAGGAAATGGCAGAATTACTCAAGTCTTATTTTCTTTTTTTTTTTGGCAAAGAAAATAATCTGTAACCTGGAAAGGACAGTATATGTGTGTTTAATCTGTGAAGCAAAGTCTAAAATAGTCAGAAAAATTAAGGGCAAAATTACTCGCTTTTGATAAATTCAAATTTTAAACCAAGATATTGCCTTTAGGACTATACACTTCCAGCTCCCATGAGAGAACTGTGGAGTGGTCTTCACAGGGATATTCGAAGGGAATCTTTCATTGGATAATAAGTTGGATAAATTGCCCATGATATCTCTTCTAATACTTCAGTTCTAGCACTTGAAACATTTTTCCCACACTTGATTAGCAGATGCTGCTATTCAATTATAAAGTACTCCTTTCTTCTTAAGATGCAACTCAGAAAGTTATGCTGCTTGAGATTGACAGAAAGCTTAGGGAAAATATTATGAGAAAAAGGATGAGAAGAACTACTGCAAAAATAGCAAGACCAAGTGGCTACATATTGTCCTATCATCATTGTTCCTATAATATATTTAACTCAAAAACCTCAAAGTATTTTCATTACGATGACTACTAGGAAAAGGTAAAAAACTTGAAATTAGAAACAGAAGTCTCTTACACTGAATCATCATGATTCAACTATTTGGTTTATATAATAATCAATATAATAATTATAACAATAATGATTTATATATATGTTTATTTAAAACTAAGCAAAATTTTTATTTTGACTTAATTGTCTAGACTGAGTCAATGTTCAGTGTAGTATAAACACAGTCTCAAACAGCAGAATGATACTTAGGAGAACTGACAGGCTATTGAAAAACAAATTCTCAAATAAGAAAACAAATTGAGAAAAAGTAAGAAAGCAAATCAGGAAAAATCGTCAAATATTGTGGGGGATTATTAGATTGATAAAATAATGAGTTGATTAATTTTTTTTCACACTTGAATTGGTTGTGACACCAATTCAGAAGTTATTTTCAACCAGCTATTTTCCACGATCTCCTGGGAACACAAGAAGATTGAGCTTCAGTTGCACTAGGCAACTTCCCAGCCAATACAGGCGAAGTTCTGAGATCTAGAAGACACTACTAAGAGTGTCTGCAAACACTTTCCCTGGATACCTTAGAAAACAGACATATGTCTGAGTTGTATGAGACATTCGCAGTGCTCCGCTGCCCTCCATGGGGTCTGTGCTCAGTGACCTCACAGGTCTCCAGAGCCAAGAAATGGTAACTTCATTATTGCAAAGATTGAGAATCAGCATTCTAGTTTGTTAAGAGGAAAAAGTGAGCCAATTAGAGATTAGGTGGCTTGCTTAACCTGAGATTATCGTGGAAATGAGTTCCTGCCTTTCTCCATGGTGAAACTGGTAGCATATTAATCTTCCTTTTTAGAAATCTAATAATCGGCCTGCGAGCTTAGTGTTTTCACTCCTCATGTATGTCTGTTACAGACAGTTCATCTTTTGAGGCAAATGGACTTGTTCCTTTTTTATAAGGTATCAGAGTGAATTTACTAGACAGACATTTCCAGAATATTTTTAAGAGGTGGCCAGGGAAGGAAAGCATGGTTTTTGAGAGTCTGCTGACCTCTGCGTGACCCACACTACAACCCCCTATGGCCATGCTAGGGCCTCATTGCTGAGCCTGGAGTTCAGTGGGTGACTCCCCAGTGGCCAGGCGAACATGAGTCATTCCAAGTCACAGATGGCACCGAATGAATGTGAATCTCTGTTTTCTCTTTTGCCTTGTTCCAGTCAATCTTTACAGAAGCAGAATAGCACCCATTCTCTGGCCACACTTCTGCCTCAAATGAATCCCAGCGAATGATGTGTCATTGAGGATAATACATGTTTAATCTACGTATTTACCCTGAAAAATAACATGTAACTAAGCAGGAAGGAAAATATTTAGAATGGGATTCAAATATACTAATTTGACTCTTCATGGTCTGTTTCTGATTTCAATGGAGCCAGCACATTTTTACCTGGTATGCAATTTTAGATAGCCTGAAATCCTGTTGTTCTAATACTGGCTCGCAGTTCCCTTTATCTTGACTATTTCCCTTCTCCTTATCAACAGGGAGAGCTGACAGTCTTCTACTTGTGTTTTGAAGCCTTCTCTGCAAATCGATTACAGTCAAATAAGATATCCCCAATTAACAAGATTGTATGCATTGAAAGAAAAATTATTTTTTGATACTTTATAGGAAATGTGTGTGTAGGGGGTACAACATACACACATAAATAATAAGAAACTCATCTCCACGTGGGATTTTGTATGTAAAGAAATCCATATTGGAACTCGCTTGAGCCAACCAAGTAAGGAACAGGGAAGGAAACATCTTATTTAATAGCCTTCTTCAGAGTTTTATCCCTTCCTATTAACAAAGTACATTGTTATTTGAATTATAGAATAATAAATGCTTATCATAACAATTTCAATAATGAACAAGTAAAGTAAAACCACTCATCTCTTTTCCTTTATTCAATCATTTTCTGATTGAAAAACATTTAGTTTCTTTCCAGTTTTCCCAATTATACACATCGCTGCAATAAAGATTGTTTTACACGTATCTGTATGTACTGGCGCTTTTATTTCTCTTGGCTAGATTGCCAGCATCAGGAGAGAATTGAAAGGGTTGCACATTTCTGACAGACTACGTTCTCAAGAGGTTGCAGAAATTTATAATCCTACCTATAGCATTTGAGAATCCCAAATTTCCAATACTCTCACCAACTTTGAAAGCTATCAACCTTTTGAAATTTTTGTCCATTTGAATGAAAAAAAAAATGCTATTTCTTGTTTATTTAATTTGAAACTTCATCTATACTTATTTAATGAGGGGGTTATTTTAATTTAAAAAAAGCAGTGTGACACACTGAAACAAGCTTAGATACCACAGATGCCATTCAAAGAATAAATTTAAAGGGATAACACATTGTTTTCCATTCACAGAATAGATGTAAAGGAGAAATGCAGTCATATTAAACAAAACAAAATATAAGTAACAGCAGTTACTTGGAAATAAATTAAGAACTCTCTTGTTGGTATCGCAGTTGCCATCATTGTCAATTCTATGTGAATTGTAAACTTAATTCAGAAAATGTGTACTATAATACACATTTAAAGCATTGTTTTGTTTACAAATGTGCTGAATAAATTTGTTAGTGAAATACATTAAGTTGAGCATAGAAGGGCTCATGCATTCTTTTGTTTTAAAGTCATAGTTCTTGGGTTCCGAGTGAGAAATATAGCAGAGGACTCTGTGTGCCTACGGCAGTGGTTCTCCATCTTGGCCGCACATTGGAACCCCCTGGCAAGCTTTGAAGATGGCTGATCCTTGTGTCCCTACACTCTGGAGCTTCTAATTTAGTTGGTGTGGGGTGTGGCCTGATTTTGGGTGTTTTAAAAGCTTCTGGGTGACTTTAATGTGCACCCAAGGTTGTGATCCACTGATCTAAAGGATATTTATTTGGCTCCATTTCTTATTCTGCAAGAAATTAAGAAAATGGAACAAAGAGGATTTGCATTATTAATGAAGCATGGCAAAATATAATTAATGGTGTACAATGATGCAGTCAGTCTCTTTCTCTCTTTCTCTCTCTCTCTCACACACACATTGTATTCTGTTATTCTGAGAGCCTATAATGGCTTGTTCATCTTTCCCTTGACTTGAATAAGCTGATCTGTGGAACCAGAGAGAAGATACTGGTTCTCCATCTAAAACGATACTTGAAAAATGTCTCAGCTAAAGGAAAAAAAAAAAAAGTCACAGCAACATAGCAACTTCTGATATGGAATAATGTTACAAAGGCAGGCCAACCTGGATTTGACTTCCCTCCTTCCTCAAGTCAAGCCAGTAGGGCAGGGCAGTTCTCCACCTCCTCCTTGTTGGAAATTGCAAGAGCAATTTTGCTTCTAGCACCTGCTTTGACTGGGCAGTGAAATAGGGATCTCTTGCCCTCTTGAGTGGCAGCCTTCTGGTGTTTCACAAGCCATGAAAGTGCCTCAAACCAGGAAAACCTTGGAATTTATGGGTCCTGGACTATATAGCTCTGTCTGTCTCCTCACTGTCACAACACAGCCTCTGACAGGGTGTAAATCCAGGGGTGGGAAAGGGGCATGAATGGATGGGTGGGTGGGTGACTGTGCCAATGGCAAGAAGGTGGCAGTGGAAGGGAAGATCCACCTGCTGGTCACAGCCACCATGCCCTGGGGCATGTCATGGCTGGCATCTATTCCTGTGAATCCTTTCAATTAAAAGTAATAAATTTCATCTTGTTAAAGTGACAGGGGGTGGAGATTTTTACCTTCCTTTTAGCAGTGAAGCCACATGGTCTAGAGGATAGGGATTAGGTCATATGCAAAATCTAAAATCAGAATGCTCTGTACCCTTCCCCCTTTCCATTCCTTGTCCTTCTTGAACTCCTGGCCTCAAGCAATCCTCCCACTTTGGCCTTCCAAGTTGCTGGGATTACAGGCATGCGCCACCGTGCCTGGATCCTTCCTTGTCCTTCTGAGGGCCAGCTGTAGAAATCCAATGGGTAGAATCTGGACCAGATAGCTCTCTCTCCTCCTTATCCCTTGCATCTCAGCCAATGGAGCACCTTAAAAACCAGTCATCCCCTCTGAAGTTCTTTGGCAAAATCAATATAAACCAGGGACTTCACTCTGCAGACTGCTTGCTCTCTTCCTTGGTTAACTGGGGTAACATTACTCATAATCCCGTGTCTTGGCCTTTTGGAGCAGTAGAGAGTGAAAGCATTGATACTTCTGCCACTACTAAAGTAAACCTTATCAATTACTCTAGCGGCTTAAAGCTCTTGAAGACGGATAGTATACCAAGTTCATTTGGAAAAAATAATTTCTTCCTATAATCCAGAAGGTCAAGTAAAGGCATTTTCTTCATTTCCTTACAGAATGCTTTAGGATAATTTTAGAGGATATCCTTTTCTCAAGCTGCAGTTTCAGTCTGTTCCATCGTGCCTTTGTGAATAACGAGGAACAGCTAAGGAACACAGCCGGTCACACCTGTCAGCTGTGGCACAGCCAGGGTTAGCACTCCAGGCCTTTCTTCACTTTCCCAGCTGCTTTGGCCAAGGAAGCTCACCTTCTGGGTTGAGACTGGCTGCTTTTCTTGTGCATGTTGTTTTCTTGTACTCTTTTATCAAATTAAAATTGTTTTGCTTTCTTTTTGACTTAAAAATTATTAATAAACTTGGCTTGCATTCAAGGAAGATAAACAAGCCAGGATGAGTGTATGTTCAAGTTTGGGGCCTGTAATTTTGTCTTCTGTGCACATTGGGCTGAAATCTCACAGGAGGAATGAGTCTTCCATATGCATGATTGCATAAATAGCATGGCTTTGTAACATGGGAGTGCAGCAGCCTTAAAATAGCTAAACTGGAAGATGTTATGATAATGCTATTTTTTAGCTTTATATATCTGTGGAGTGAACAACATCTTATTATGTGTATATAATGTGTTAACTAAAAGGCTAGCAGATAGAGATTGGCTTTGCTTGGAGGAGAGCAAGTCTAATGACAAAGCCTCAGCACGTTGGTATACAGAGAAGCAGAAATTAGATAACGAGTCATAGTTCTGGGAGGCAAGATAATATCCTTAAAACAGTTCAGCTTGATAGCTGGCTAAGCATGCCATGAGAAAAGGGAGAAAATGCATTTAAAAGGCTACGTGCCAGTTGGCTAAAGTCTAAATAAGAGTATTCTGTTGTCCAGAGCTATTCATTTGTCAGCCCCAGAAATTTATCTCTTAAAAACTTCCTATCCAGTTGAATTTTACTTGACTTTCTTTTTTCTTTTTGAACAGGATGGAGTCTAGTGACTTGCCAGCCATAAGACAGATTGTGTTTGGGTTGAATACAGAAGCCTAAGTCAATACACATGTGGAAGGGCAGAGATTTTTATGTTAATATTATCTCCTTATCTCTTTAAAACTTTAGAGATAAAATTGTATCCATTGTTTGTATACTATTTACCAATAGAATATTGTGCTGAATTCTGTAGAGTAGGGTATCCATTTTTCACTGTACTATTTTCATAAGGAATTCATTCAATTTTATTGGTAAGAGGGTCTATATGCCATACTATCATTTTGATTAGAATAGTCAATCTTTGCATCTTCCTTTCATTCATACCACTTACCACATCCTTTCTAAGATCCAAGGGAACATCTTTAATTGATGTTAATATTTAAGCCTATAACCTAATCTTAACACAGAAAGGAAACTGTATATCATAAGGCCAGACATGCCACCGGTGTGGCAAATAGGCCTTCATTCCTTAAATTCAGAAGGTCATGAGAATGTAAATTTTGTCCCTGGTGACCCATGAACCTCAAATTGAATGGTACACATTCTCCACTGTGCTGTTGGTTCCTTGTATTGGGTTATGCCAATGGGAGCGAGTGCTTAGACATTAGCAAAACTCATGGACCCCCATAGTCTGGAGAATTCCTTAACCCAATGAATGGAAAGCTAAATTTAGATGAATAAAAACCTGAGACTTACTGAATCTTAGAGGTGTTATGAGAACAGTGATAAAACTGTGAATAATGCCCCTACTTTAACAGGAAGTCCAATTAGATCCTGATATTTTAATATAGAAGTGTTTTAAAAGATCAAACTGTAGATAGAAAATACATCACCTTGTGAAAGAGAAATCCTGATCTTTGTTAAGAAAGTGAACTCAGCCCTGGAAACTGTGACTTTAAGTTTTGGCAGGACAGAATGAATTTTGTTTTTATAATTTTTATTGATAAAATTTCTTCTGGATTTTACAAGTATATCTTTTGGGAAAAATATTTTTATTTATTCTACTTATCCTCACTCAGAGGTTCAATGCTAAGGTGGTCCTCACTTATATACTAAATCAAGAAAACATAAGCACTAACCCCAAATTATTCTACTTCTTTTTGAAAGGGACATAAAATGTCATAAAATTTATTCAAGGTTCTAATTATGTTCAAGCACTTCCAGTGTATTTTAAATTATACATATTCATCTTTTTAAAAGTTCATACATCTAGCTAACATGGTTAAATTAACTTACATGAGGAAATAGAGGTCTATCCACGTAACAGAGAAAATAAGCTGAAATTATAATTTTGGAATTCATACTTCCTATAATATCAAATTGTTGTTTTGTCTTACTGTTTATATTGCAGTGCCCAAATATTCATATTAATAGGTCCTTAGCGAATTTCTTTTTCAGGTTCCTAAGTAAAAGGCACTGAGTAAGTTAAGGGGATATTTAAAACTAAGAAAAAAAGAATCAGGGCTGACCATCCAGGGAGCCAAGGAAAATGGGCATATAAGGAACATGCATGGAAGGGTAAGTGATACTCTTCACATTCCTGTGCATATTGACACATCATGATTGAATACAAATACTCCAGGTGAAGAGGCTGTTAAAGTAGTGACAGGACAATGCTCTCACCTGTACTTCCCATTCACCCTCACCATTACAATGGTCTAATGGTAAAAGCCAGCTGGCTCATGTATCAGCCTGAATCTATTCCCAACTTCTTTTTTTGTGTGTATTATCATATAAAAAATGGTATAAAGAAAGAGATAATGGTCTCCAGTTCTATCCAAGTTGCCTCAAAAGACATTATTTTATTTGTTTTTATGGCTGAGTAGTACTCCATGGTATATATATACCACATTTTATTCATCCACTCATGAATTGATGGACACTTAGGTTGATTCCACATCTTTGTGATTATGAATTGTACTGCGATAAACATTCGAGTGCAGGTGTCTTTTTGATAAAGTGACTTCTTTTCCTTTGGGTAGATACCCAGTAGTGGGATTGCTGGGTCAAATGGTAAGTATACATTTATTTCTTTGAGCAATCTCCATACTGTTTTCCATAGAGGTTGTACTCATTTGCAGTCCTACCAACAATGTATTAGCGTTCCTTTCTCTCTTGAAAGCAGCTAACTTCTTACTCATTATTTAAAAGCCGCTTTTTATCTTAGTCAACAAGAGAATCTCTTGAGTCAACATGAGAATCAGAGAAGGAGACATGGAACTGAAGATTTTAGACCACTTGTGGCAATGAAAGAAATGAACAGGAAAAAGAAAACTATATGGGACTTGGAGAAAGCAGAATGTGGAACACTTCTCCCCACTGACAAACTTTGGGAGATTTCTGCATTTGAAGACTGACGATAAAGAGAAAATGTAGGGTGTGGAATGATAAAATAGCAATAAAAGGTGAGGATGGAGAGGAAGAAGAGGGTTGAATTAAGATCCGTGGAGAACAGGCGTTACCTCTCGCAACTCGGGGCATCTTGGAGAAGCAGAGCAAGAAGAAAGCAAACTTGCAGCTTGAACAAGAGCCACAACAATAATAATAAACTTCCTTTGGCTTTACTTTCTTCAGACAGAATAATTAGTGGATAAAATTTTTATGGAAAACGGGCACAGTGACCATTTTGAACAGGGGAATGATACGAATGAAGAGGTTGTAGGAAGAGTGATCTGGCCCCAGACAATACGTAGGATGGTAGAATGAAAGGAAGAAACAAGGAGTTTTGCAATAGCTCAGAAAAAATATATTTTGAAAAACCAAGCAAACATAGTATCAGGAGAAGAAATGGTAAAGATGAGGGATTTGGGCTGCAACAAAGAGTGACTCTGGTGACTGACAAATGCTTGGAAGAGTTCAATCAAATATGATTCTGTCTTTGTGTGTTTTATTTACCCTCATTGTTCTGGATGTCTGCTTTCAGCTTAGCCTGCCTGCCAATGATATTTTCTGAGGCACACCCATCACATGTGACATTCAGGAAAACTCATTCAAGATTCCAGAACTATACAAAGGCTGGGTATGTGTTGTATCTACAAATTCTCATTTGCATTTCCAATAAACATGGTTTGAAGGACACTTTCGCCAGCTAAGGTCTTTCAGTCCCATTCTGAACTCATCTATCCAACTACCTCATGAAGTGCTTATTCCATAGTATTTAAGCACATGGGCTGAATAGCACTTTATTTGGATGACACAAAACTAATCGTCTATTTTTATGATAACAAACAAACATTGGGATTGCTGTCTAACAAAAGGGAGAACATCCTGCGCTAACATTTAAGCAGCTAGCCAGCAGAGCCCAATCTAATGGCAGTGTATCTATTCGCTTTTCAGTAGCTGATGAAATTTGAAATTTATCCTTGGCTTCAAGGACAATCTTCAGAGTCCAAATGTGAATTAACCCATCATTTCCATTGGTGTTTGGGGGATACACGGTGGCAGGTATTGGAAGGAAAACAGAATGCCTATTGAACTCTCAGTGATACGGCTGAGTCTAACTCCCTGATCTATTATTTATTTATTAGAATGTTAAAAATATACTCATACCTGAGTACACAGTTAAGAAACACAACAGTTCTTAGCTGTGCAGATTTCTATTGGAGACAGTGGGAGGACAGTGACCTTTATAAAATACTTTGTTCATGACTTTGTATTTAGCTTTAAAGAAATTAAAGTTTCAGAATCATCAAAACCTATAAAGTTAATTGTTTGGAAACCATATTCATTTCTCTATAAGGCTTTCAACTTTTTAATAATTAGGATTTGAATTCATTTTGGGGTCTGTTAATTCAAGTTCTAATGGTCAAGGAATTCGATTTGAGAATCAAGAGTCTTAGATCTATTTTCACCAGTGATTTACTCAGTAAGCTTGAGAACTCACTGTAGCTCATTTGCCATATGTAATCTCCCTTTTCCTGTCAAATTTTGTTAATGAGAATCATTTCCACAGAACTCCTAGGAGATTTAGAAGATAAATGGAATTTGGGTTGAAATGAGAGACATATTTTTTGCTGATAAATGTCTCTATAGTGGCTTTGAGTATGTATCAAATATCATTTGCATAAAATTGCAATGAGCCACATTTGTTCTCGTGGTTACTTTTCTTTAAAAAAAAAAAGCCAAAAGTGTTTCCTGTAAATGTTTCTAGCAGTCTCGTAAACTCTTTGGTTCTCTTTGAATGAAATGAGGAAAAGGATAAACTTATAGATTACTCACGAGCTTTCAAAGAATCTTTGTGCTCTATTCCTGACATAATTTCTTGTGGCCCTATTCTTCTTGGAGTCAGAAATAAGAACTTTGAATTCATCCTGTCAAAAGATTTCTTGGGAACTGAGATAAGAGCAAATTTGAGTCTCTTATCAGTGAGTCTTGTCATTTCACTCTATAGTACACTTCAGTTTATCTGATGGCAGTCTGTTATTTATGACTATGGTTTGGCTTGTGTTTGTGCAGAGTTTTATGGGTTAGCCTAGCCTTTTGGGGGAAGTTTTAAAATGGCTTTGAAATGGACTTGGATGAAAAATTGGTGAAAATTGTTCCTGAGTGTATGATCTTTCACTTTTTGATCAAATGGTTTTAGAAACTGTCTGGTTGGGGGAATTTCAGATCATGCTTACAAGCCTAAGAAAATGTCTCTAAACATAAATTGTGTCTACTAGGATTTAAAGATGTATTTCTAATCTATTATTTGGCATACTTAAAAACTTTATCAAAGTTAAATCAGATCTAAGGGGGAAAAGCGAGAGTTTACTTGGGTAATGCGGAATCTAAGAGAACAAGGTTAGGACAAATGGGCAACAGGTTTAGTTCAGTAATTCAAAACATTTTTAAATATTACAACTCTACATTTGCACTCACACATGACATATCAGTCCTTCTTGCGCTATTGCAATTAGTCATGAGAATGCTTGGGCTTCAGCTTAACGTGCTATTTGCTTTAAAAATGCTCTTTCTTGGAAACCCCTCTTGATATCACAGTCTGCAAATGTCCAGATTTCTCAGATTTTTCATTATACATGTTGGTTGTTCAATTCTCAAGTGTAAGTTTTTGGGTCCTTTACCAACTTCGTGAGTTCTTTCATTTTCATGATCACTGCTCAGACACTCAGTAAGCCACTCATTGTAATTCCCAGGCTCTTCTGTAATTAAACCCTTCTGATGGATAGGCTGGGTTAATAATCTATACTGCCTTATTATCTAGGCCTGTTACAGCTCTTTCAAAACTGTTCTTATATATAATACCATTTAAAACAGCACTTGTATTCTGAAACTAATTCAGTTTTCAACTTACAGTCTTTCTAAAACATAGTATTTCTTACTTCCTCTTTTATCTTTCTTCTGAACAGACTCAGACTCTAACCAACATTAATTGTCTTTTATGCGTCGGTCCCTGTACTTGGCATTGGAGACATAAAGAAATTATGCCATCTGAATTCAAAATTTTCATAGTTAAGTATACTCCACTTTGCTTTCTGTGTCTCCAAGATGCAGAGTGAAACATCTAAGCGATTTTTACCTGCACAGCAGCTCAACAGAAGACAGTTTTGTAGGGGAGTTCAACACATTCTAATTTTAGCTTACTTATGCTTATCTCCCAAGCTTTTATTTTGCAAGACATAGATGGAACAAGTGAGCTTGGCTAAAAATTCCTAAAGGTTCTCTTTGAAGCTACATGCTTCACACAATCAGCTATATACCTAAAAGTCATAGCCTTGGGGGAGGGGGTTAGTCATAATTGTTAAGGTTTCACCCCTATTTTAGCGGCAGTTCAGAGGCTCATGGGAAATCGCTCAGAAATCCTGGATGGGATCAGTTAGACCATTTTTAGCAAAGAGAGCTGCTGTGGAGCGGGCCATAGAAATCTCATAAAAATCAGAGAGGACAGAATGGTTCTTGCTTCTTTTAGAACAGAAAAAGGTATTGATTATAAGAGAAACATACAGGCCCCAGGTAGACTAGTACTATATGCAAATAATGAGCAGCAGGAAATAAGTGCTGTCATGAGGAGCCCTGACAGCACTTCCTTTTCCCCACAACCCCATTCAAGGACTTTTCTAAGGAAGGAAAATGTATGAATAAGGACGTCTTTCCAGTATGGCCATCCTGGACAGCAAATGTCAGCTGTGCTGCCCTCCTTCAGGCAGTACCCCACCCAGGGTAGCAATGAAGAAAAAGCCTCACAAAACCCTCTTATGTGTAGTTTCTTCTTAGGAAAAGAAAACAGTTTTTGGTGTTTAAGATATACCAGAGAGTTCCCAAAGTGTCCAACATACTCAGCTCGAAGGAAGGTTTCCCTTTGCCAGATGGATGCAGCCATGTTTGTGTGGCAGAACCAGGATGAGACAGAAAGAATTATCTGTGTCACTTGTTACTGCTGTGGTTTGGGAAGAGGGCCAGATGGGTCTACACATCTGGAGCAGCTGAGTAGTCATGAAGACTCCAGTCACCTTCCACCAGGATGTAGATATCCTCCACATTTAGCGATTCAAGCTTCAGTTTAGGACTCTGTCTTTCCTCTTCTGTTGTCTTCTTCATTTCCTCCTGTTGTGCTAGGTAACTGCTCTCAGCTTAGCACCCCCACCTCAGGAGTGGGACTTTCTGAGTGAGTCCCGGCCGTGACTTCTGTTTTCAGGGAAATCCAATCTTAGATGCCAGGCTGGCTCTGGGAGAAGTACCCAAGGCCAGAGAGGGAGGAGCAGTAGGAACCGTGGACTTCATAGTGAATTTTTCTTGTATATTTTTAGAAATTTCCCCCGGCTTTCTGGGCCAAAAATTTGCTGCACCCTATCAGCCTCTACTCTTTCCTGTGCTAATTAGTGCTGAGTTCTGTCAGGGAAGTCTGTGGAGCTGACGTTGCAGTTCCTCCCACAGCGTATCATCACTGTTGCCAGTTTTCTCCAGATGATTTTTCTTCATCCCAGTAATTAGTTCTTTGTGTTTATAGAAAATGGATGTTGACATCAGAGAAATGACCTTTGTCCATGTTCTGGAAAGACTGCCTTCTTGGGGGTTCAAAGATGAGGAGAAGAAAATGTTGAGAAATGTTAGCCTTGGTTTGATGGAGGTCAAATTCATCATGGCTGTATCACTTGTTTTTCTAAATAATAAAACCACTTAGGCATACCCTTCATGTCTCCTTCTTTTACAAGCTTCTTGCTTTGTTTATAAAATCAGAAATCCTATAAATGTACAACTTATGTTATACTTGGGAAATAAATGGATGTGTGAGCTACACTCTACAGAGGCATACTTATCATGCTGCTCGCTTCTGGAGTAGGTTAAAATACCCAAACAACCCTGGCTGCATTGTGTTATCAGTCTTTCATTTATTAAAAATAATTCATTTAAAAGTTATACATTTTTCAAACTGTACTTATCTGCTATGTCCTATGCTACCAATGTGAAAAATTTAGCTTGGATGAAACTTTTAACTTCTCTTTGCTTCATTTTTCTTTTTCCTATAGTAAAGATAATTTTGTGATGGTTAAATGAAGTAATGACAGCCCAGTATCTACACATAAAATAAATTAAAATATTAATAACAAAATTAGGGCAGAATGAAGAGAGTGAAGGGATTGCAGAAGCTGAGGAAGTGAGGGCATGGGCACTGGGAAAAGTTTTGCAAAAGAGTTGCTTTTGTTCTGGATTTTGGAAATTGGTTTGGCCACGGCCAGGTGGGAGAAGGGCGTCCCACACCACGTGGATAGAGGCCCTGAGGAATAGGACTGGAAAGTGTACTTAGTTGAGCTAAAAGATGGTGGGAAATAAGCACTGAAAAGGGAAGTTTGAGCCAGATTGTGAAGGGATTTATATGCCAAACTAAAAACCTTGGACTTTGATTCAGAGACAGTATTTGGTAAAACTGCCTTCGAATCTACGGGTAGAATTAAGGCAACCTGTCCCAGGCCATGCAGGGGTTATCTGGTGCAAGTCTGACCCACAGTGATTCTGTTCTTATTTCATATCTAGCGTGGGGGAGATGTCCCAGGAGGAGATACATTTCTTTCTCTCATTACCCAGGTATAAATCCCCACCATGACCCCTGGGCTGGGGGACTATTCTATACCATTTTATGAGGTTTCTTAGGTCCCCTCAACACTCTACCATGTTAGTTACGATACAAAGCACATCCAGCAAGCCTGGTTTGCGGAAGTGTGAGGTCCCTGCTCTTGTTCACATGAAAACCCTCCTTCTGGCTCTGCACACAGCCACTGCCTTTCTGTGAGTGAGCAGACACTGTGATTGGGTTTTGCGCTAAGATTTTACCCTGCCGGAACACAACGGCAGATTAGGTTAACAGTCTTATTGGCCTCTGCAGAAGATAAGAATCCAGACAGGCTCTTACTAAAAGGCCATAAAGCCCAATTGTCTTAGCCTTGGCTGATTTAATGCTATTGACCTACTTCATCCCTGTTTTATAGGAGCATGAATTTCTTATTGACCCTTCATGTGGACATGTGCTTTTCTCTTATAATCAAGATGACATAAACCCCAAAGAGAGCGGAATTTATTGTTCCAGAGAAGTTTTGGAAACCATAATATAACTTTCCATGAAGTAATCTACATCTCTAATTGACATACAGGGGATATTAGATTGGCATCGTCAGTCTCCCAGCGAAAGGACCATTATTCTATATTTACTTTGGAGCTTGCTTGGCTATAGCTTTAAATGATTTCGCAGGCATGGGGCATTCTGTTCTGAGGGCCACTTCCCTTTCTGTCACTGTTGATGGATTTCTCTGCCAGCATTAAGATTTGATCGTGTCAGCCCCTGATGTAAAGAATGGTAATTTTATGATGACTTCCAGGCCCTCTGTGATGTAGCAAGATTTATCAGATATAATTCTTAGGCTGGCATACTGCAAAATAATGAATCTATTTGACATTCAACAAGTATTTCCGAGTCACTACTATGAGCCGGACACTCAAATACTGAGCCATATTATAATGGACTATGAAATCTGGATTCCTTTTTAAAGTCAAACATCCATATCTAAATACCTTTTAAACAAAATCATAGATTTGGAAGAGATTTTAACCTTCCAGAGATAGCATTCACCATTGTGCTTGGCCTTCCACCTCTCCATCCAATCTTGCGCTACTAGCCTGAGAGCTTTCTCACTGGTCCTTACCTCCTGGATTTCATCTGATTCCTTATAGATGCCAAGGAATATTCTCCCTCAGATCCACCACATTCAATTTCTTTTCCTAGAATGCTCTTGCCCCGTCTTACTCTCTCCATCAGCTAACCTCTACCCTATACTTAGATCTCAGATTTATTGTGGCTCCCTTAGAGAAGCGTTCCCTGATCTCCTAATACTCCGATCTCTTTGATTCATGTTTTAAGACTTTTTGTTTTATGTTGTATTTCTTCCCTTTCAGAACTTTATACACCTCTAATAATTTGTTTAAATATGTTTTCTGCATTAGACTGTTATCTCCATAAGAGCAAGTGTTTTACTTGCAGAATCATCTCAGTTCTAGCACATAGCACATTTTCAAAAGATATTTGATATGTGACTGAGAGGTCATCTTGCTTAAACCTCCTTTCATATCAGAACGCTGAAGCTCAGAGATGATACATGGCTTGCCCAAGAAGCATAGTAGGAGCCAAGTTGATATTATATCTCCTGACTCCCAGTCCTATGTCTACTCTGTCTCTGAAAGACATGAAAGTGAGTTCAACAAATAGAAAGATCCCTCATTTCAGGTATAATGACTTAACATTATAAAACTATCAATTGTCACTAAGTTAATTTATAAATTTAACACAACTCCAATAAAACTACCAACAAGTATTTTTTGGTTTGTTTTGTTTTGCTTTGTTTTTATGGAGCTAGAAAACAATAGCTTAAAATACATAAAAATGTTATAAGGAGCAATTAGCCCAATTAAGTATTAAGATATGGCCGGGCGCGGTGGCTCACGCCTGTAATCCTAGCACTCTGGGAGGCCAAGGTGGGCGGATTGTCCTGAGCTCAGGAGTTCAAGACCAGCCTGAGCAAGAGTGAGACCCTGTCTCTACCAAAAATAGAAAGAAATTAATTGGACAGCTAAAAATATATATAGAAAAAATTAGCCGGGCATGGTGGTGCATGCTTGTAGTCCCAGCTACTCGGGAGGCTGAGACAGTAGGATTGCTCGAGCCCAGGAGTTTGAGGTTGCTGTGAGCTAAGCTGATGCCACGGCACTCGCCCCAGGCAAGAGAGTGAGACTCTGTCTCAAAAAAAAAAAAAAAAAAAAAAAAAAAGTATTAAGATATATATACTATATAGTCTCTGCAATTAAAAATTTTGGTATTGGTGCTTGAATAGATTATCAGACCAATGGAATATAAAAGAAAGTCCATAAATAAGCCCAAGTACACATAAAACTTAGCCTAACAAGTATAATGCACACTATCTTGGTGTTGGGCACACTTACAATTTTGACTCAAATGGCACAAAAACAATTCATGTAAACAAAATGTTTATACTCCCATAATACTCTGAAATTAAGAGTATTAAAATTAAAAAACTGAAATTAAAAAACTTAAGCATGTAAAAAGGTGGTACCTTGAAACACTGAGGCAAAGATGAGTTGAATAAATGCAGCAGGGCTAAACTATTTATTCATTTAGAAAAAAATAAAACTAGATCCATACCTCAAACCATACATAAAAATAAATTAGGATTGGATCAAGGATAGAAATATAAAGTATAAAAACATACAAGTACAAAGAAAACATGATGAGGTATGGATTTAGTTTATCTAGTAGATGCCTTGGTCTTTGCCACATGCTCTGGAAATAACTTTCAGGAATTGTTTCATCAGGAAACTCTGCAATTTCCCTACCCATAGGTCTCTTCTTAGTCTTAGGATACACAAACCTGTATCATTCAACTGCACCCACTAGCTGTGAGGCTACTGAAGTTGGGACTTGTTCATTTCACTGTTTGTTGGGGTGGTGAGAACACGTCATCCTGTTTCATGGTGTCATGCCTTTCTCATGCTATTTTCCCATCTTAGTGCCCTCTTTGGATCCATGCTCCATTTTCTCTTCTTACTCTATTTATCCTTTAAAATATATGTCATTGTAGCTCATTCAGGAAGCTTTCTATAACCCTTATGCCTTACTTTGTTTTCCATATGCTGTGTTTCCTGTGCACTCATTTAGTGTCATAAATGCTATATTGTACTACCATTGCCGATTTGCTTATCCAAATCCTCCCCTAGGACATAATCCCTTAGGGAGCAGAAATTCTATTTTATTTGATTTTTATTCCTAGTACCTAAGTAGAGGCTGGCGTATGGTTGATGCTTACCTTAATCATAATAGGCTAGATTGTGTTGCAGGAATCATCAACCATGAAATCTTAGTGGTTTGACACAACAAAAGTTTAAATATCACTCATAAAATCTATTGAAAGTCTGGGTAACTTTCCAGGGTAGTTGTCTTTCATGGGGTGGCTCAGTGATCCAGGGTACTTTGATCCTGTGGTTCAAAATTCAACATAGTCCGGAAATGGCACATGTCATTTCATTTATATTTCAATGACCAGAACTTGTCAAACAGCTTCATCAAATTGCAAAAAGTTTGGAAAATATAGTCTTCCATATGTATAGGAATAAATGGAGAACTGGATATTGCTTAATAACTGTTAAGGAGTGAACTGCTATCAGTGCATTTCTGGAAATCCAATAGAAGGTGAAAGCACCTGGGAGGAGTTCCTATTGCAGTGGCCTCCAATCAAAAGAAACCAACTTAAGTGTATTCTGTAATTTATGTTCTGGATTTGATAATATAATAACTACATGAAGAAAACTTTCATCTGAAGATTCCAGATCATTCTAGAGGTTTCCGGATTATTCTAGGAGATACAGTTTTGTCTCATAGAGAAGTAGCATACCCTAACCTGAGTTCACAAATATCTATAGATCAAAAGTTCCTAAGAGTCACTGGGCCACAGAATCGTCATTCCAGCAAAGACTTTCTGAGCTGAAGAATTTGCCCAGGCAAGGGGCTAGGGGAAAAGAATAGGGACTAAGGGAAAAGAATCCAGTTATTTGGATAATAAGAAGGGACTTGACAGAACAAAGAGATTATTATGGTCCTAGACAGATGGGGTGGATTCTCGTCCCAGGTGAAATTAGAGGACAGCCAGGAAATAGGGCAGAAACGCATCCCGAAAGCTAAGTTTAAGGAGTTATGATGAAGAGCAAAGGAGAAAGTCACAAATGAGACAGCCTGTGGGCAGCTGAGGAGGCTCACTCAGGACATGTGAAATCTTGACCTGGGGTGGAAGAATAATTCTAAACCCCATAAATTCTCAGAATTTCCAGATGTTGTTCTCATGGGCTTAGTGGTGGGACTGAATCTGAAGATTGTAGGTGTTATAGGCCGAAACCCTCTGTGATAAAAAAAAAATTTACTTGTTTTTATCCTTAGTTAGAAGCAACAAAAAGTAACCTATGATAAAGCATGCAACACAATGAGGAATTGGCATAGGAAAACATTAGATCTATTCGCTTGGGTGAGGGTTTGTTCTACCTCCTCTGAACTGGTTAAGTGGAAAGAATCTCTTCCTCAGGTTCCAACCACAAAGTTTTCAGAAGTAAGTAAATACTTGTGACAAAACCATGCTGTTTTAAATTTGAATTCCTTTTCCTGAATTTCTGGCATTTTCTTCAGGTAAGTCCAACAACATAACAGTTTTATACTATGTAAAGAGGAAACTTGGAATTCAGATATTGGTTTTTGTTCTTATATCCACAGAAATGACCTATCACATTCCAAGGCTTATAATTAAACATTACTTTGGTTTTTCTTTAGTGTGTGTATGTGTGTGACTTTATATTTTGATATAATTTACATTTTGTGTCATTCTCTTTGTCTCTCTCCATGCACATGCATACGTGTATGTATAAAATTTATACTATTAGTATATTATTTACAAGTATAAGTGGGAGGCATCATTACCTCACACTCCTAAATTCTTAAGTGTGAAATTCCTAAGAATGAGGACGTTCTCTTACATAACCATGACATCAAGAAATTCAACATTGATATAATACTTTTAACCATATTCTGTATTCAGATGTTATCAATTGGCCCAATAATATCCTGTATAACTATTTTTTTCCTGGTCCAGGATCCAATCCAGCATCATGTTAGTTTTCCTGCCTCTTTAGTCTTCTTTTATTTGGAACAGTTCTGTCTGATGTTTGCTCAATGATTAGATTCAGACAGTGCATTTTGGGCAAGAATATCAAAGAAGGGATGTGTTGTTTTCAGTATATTCTATCATGAGTCACAGGATGTTCATGTATCCCAATAGTGGTGATGTTAGCTTTGATTTCTAAATTAAGGTGAGATGTTATCCAGATTCTTCCATTGTCAAATTATTCTGTTTCTTTTCATAATTAGCAGTAATTTGTGGAAGATATTTTGAGTCTCTATAAATACCTTTTTTTTTTTTTTTTGAGACAGAGTCTCGCTCTGAAGCCTGGGCTAGAGTGCCATGGCATCATCATAGCTCACTGCAACTTCAAACTCCTGGGTTCAAGGGATCCTCCTGCCTCAGCCTCTAAAGTAGCTGGGACTACAGGCATGTAGCACAATGCCTGTCTAATTTTTTCTATTTTTAGTAGAGACGAGGTGTCACTCTTGCTCAGGCTGGTCTTGAACTCCTGACCTGAAGCGATCCTCCCACCTCAGCCTTCCAGAGTGCTATGATTACAGGTTTGAGCCACTTCACCTGGACTTAAATACCCTTTTTAAACCAAACTTTCACCTAATAATTTTACTACTCATTAATGATTTTCTAATTTTATCATGTTTTGTATATTTTTTCAGTTGGCATTATACTGCAAGGAAGAATTTTTCCTTTCCCTCAAGATGTTTATTCATTTTCTTATTTATATCAGTATAGACTTGAAGATTTTTGTCTTGCTCAAGCAGTTATAATCCATTATGAATGATGTTGATTTTTGATGCACACATTGTTCCGGACTGTTTCAGGCTAATTGCTGCATGGTTCTCTCATGTCCCCCTCATGTCATGAGTGGCTCCTCACTTTCCACCAAGGTGTTCCAGGCTCATCTTGTACTTTCCCCGTCCCAGCCCTGGAGTCAGTCATTTCCCAACGAGCTTTGGCTTTTCTTCTGATTTAAATTAGATCAAATTTATGTTGTCATGTGCTTTTCCACCCCTCTCCTCACTGTCTCCCGACACAAGGCTATATTCCAGACTGTCAGGCAGTGCACATGTATGGCACTAACTTCCCTGTGTCCACTCTTTCCCCTTTTGCCACCCACCAAGACTCAGTCCCTCTCTGAGTGCCAGTTCCATTCCCTTTCTCTCCAGGAAGTATGCTCGGGAAGAGGCACTGCTGTGACATCTGTAACTCATTGACCCCTCTGCTTGATCTCGCTAAATTGGCTAGCTAGACAAGTGCCTTTCTCTTTCAGGAATACTTGTATGTTTCCGGAAGCTGCATAATTGGAAAAGGAGTTTATGCTTCTGGGAAGAAAGGGTTTATGTTTTAGCGAAGGGTTACATGAGTATCTTCAATCCTTTGCAACAACATTAAACATACTCTTGGGCTCCCTCTCCCACATAAGAGTTCCCTAAGAAAGCCCAGCCCACATTCATTTCTCCCTTCTTTGAACTCCTGCTACACTAAGAGTCTGAACCACACAATTTAGCTTTTGTTTATGTGCCTGCTTTTTCTATGATGGCTTCGAGTTTTCCATAATGTCTACTTAAAGGAAAAGACGGTTTCATATTGATATATATACACATACATGATTTCTCCCACAGTATCTGACTTTAGTCCCTACGCACAAACAAATGCACAGTTCCTAGCCCCGTGCCTCACGTGTACAGGTGCATTAAGAAATGATTTTTCAGGAAACGGACACTGATCATAGAATTCACCCAGCGAGTTAGAAGAAATGAGACTAGAACTTAGTCTCACGATCTCCACACCTAGTTTTCTCAACTCTTAACATATTATACTATAAAACCCCCCAAGCTTTGCCATAGCATCACTATATTATACCCCAACATTAAAATCTTCTAGTACTATGCATTTTCTCTTTGTGTTAGAGTAAAAATCATGAAAAAATTCCACAGAAATGAGAGATGGGACAATGTGGATTTCTGGTATCCACAGACCATCCCCAGACTCCATTAAGCACCTGATTAAGAAGCAGACCTGCCTCTTTGTGTCCCCTCTTCTGCTTGGTTCTGCAGAGTGGTTTGTCAGTGTGCTGTGTTGAGAGCAGGAAGAAAGGGGACTGGATGTCTGTATACCCACTGTTTGGTTGGTTCTTAGCCATTTTCCTATTTACTTTATGCTTTTCCCATTAAATCTATTCCATAGGTATTCATTTTGGTTTTCAGAAATATTTAGATTTAAATACTGTTGCCAAAAAGAGCCTTATTGTACTCTTATTCCAGAATGTATGTGAAATCTACTCTTTTTTTGAAATTTATTGATTAACTGATTCAATGAACACTTACTGAAAGTCTACTACATGTACCATGCTTGGCTCTGGCATAAGGAACGGTAACATTTCAGGTGAGACCTGAAGGATGAGCAGAAGTTGCCAGGTAAGACCAGTGAGGAAGAGGATTTCAGTAAAGGAGCAGCATGGGAGGTCGCTGGGCTGTGAAAACGCTTAGAGAAACAGTCCGGAGCACAAGAGAAAGAGGGCTTTGGGTGGAGGCTGGAGATGTAGGCAGGGACTCCATCATGAGGGGCCTATAGAGTATGCAAGAGTTTGGGTTTTATGGAAAATTTAAGGCATTAAAGCAAAGGAGAAGTTTGACAGCTTGAAGCAAACAGCTTCATATAGCTTAATAGCAATTTAATATGGTTCAATAATTGATATTCATGAAAGGAATTATTTTCATAAAGAAAAGTTTACATTGTGTATCATGTAATCTTATTAGAAAGGAATAAAAGTTGTGTAATATATTTTTGAGAAACTTTTTTCATCAGAGTTGAAAGTATGTTGATAATTAAAGGGATCATCTTCAGTTATCCAGAAAATTTACTTTTTTATGTTATGCGTTCATCCCCATTGCACGCTGATTTGTAGCCTTTTAACTTATATCCATATTTGTCATAACGTATACAAAAAGCTTTAAAATCTCTATATAAATATTGTTATTCGCATCCCACTTACTGATGCAAAGTTAAGTATTTTTTTGTTTTTGTTTTTGCTTTTTTTTTGAGACAGAGTTTTGCTCTGCCTCCCTGGGTAGAGGTCAGTGCCATCATCTTAGCTCACTGTAACCTCAAACTCTGGGCTCAGGCGATCCTCCTGCCTCAGCCTCCCAAGTAGCTGGGACTACAGGTGCGTGCCACAACGCTTGGCTAATTTTTCTATTTTTAGAATAGAAAATTAAAAATAGAAATTTTTCTACTTTTAGTAGAGATGGGGTCTTGCTCTTACCCAGGCTGGTCTTGAACTCCTGGGTTCAAGCAATCCTCTCTCCTCGGCCTCCCAGAGTACTAGGATTACAGGCAGGAGCTACCATGCCTGGCTGCAAAGTTAAATTTGATATTGCATTATTCCTGTCTAAGACCAGTTCTTCACTTTGAAATTGTATTTTACTTGCTTAATTTCTTTAAGGGATGTCACTACTACATTTTCAACAGCTGATGTATGTTTCATAATATTTTGCATGTGTTTGGAACAGTATAGTTCTTTACATAAAAGATGCCTAACATCTGTCATAAACAAAGAAAACAAACTCAAAACTCTGGCAAAGCATATAATCGCAGTGTTACTCTATCCTATGAATCTTTTCCAATCAAAATATAATCACAGGGAAAGAATTATTTGGGGCTGGGAAGTGGGGAAGGAGAATGACAATTAGATCGTTGGTGATGTTAAAAGCCACAAGAAACAGAAAATAGATACTCATTCTCTAAGTAAGGCATGGAACAAATAACCCAAGGCTATGACTTCAAATAGTGAAGAGTCTTGCCTGGACTCAGGAGAATGACAAGATAGATCTTTTGGTGTTTCAACAGAAACCGACTCTGTCTGATTTAAGCAGATCATAAACTTACAAAAAGATAATAGGATAATTTACATAATCACTAAGAAAACTGGAGAATTGGGTTCCAAGACAGCCCAAAACATAATTAAAAGTACTTCATGGAACTTGTGCTGAATGCTGAGTGCTGCAGCTCGTGTCTGCAACGGTCGTCAGACCTGGGCAGTATTCAGCCTTATTGCCACTGCCCCAGTCCTCCCTTTTATGTGTCCCTGGCTCTCAATTCAAAGTCCACGGTGAATTCTTTGAGCATCTATAGTATAAGGCAGGCCCTGCATCTTCCAAAGACTCACAGTGGAGAATTTCCTAAACTATGAAGTAGGTTTGAATATGTAGAAGCCAAAAAATATATGACAACTTTTTATATAGTCCATCTCTTTGGAAATACTTTGTGTACATACTTTTATGTACAAAATTGGTTCACAACTATCAGACTAAAAACAACCCTTGACAACCCAAGTGCAGTCACCTCCTCCCCAAAATGAGGAGTCCCAGAGCCTCATCAATTGACGTATGGAGCTCCTAGTTCAGGATCTCTGGGAGATGCCCAGTCTTTCTCTGCTTCTCTCATGGTCATGTGTCCATATTCTGTAGCCTGTGGATTAAACTGAAAATTGTCACCAACATAACTAAATTGTGAAAGAAAAGTTACTTAAAATAAATAAATGTAAGTCTGACATAGCAAGGAAAAGGATATAAGTAGACATTTATGACACTAGGACATAGATGTGCGTTCCTTCTCTACGACTCCTTTAACATTTCTTTGGCTGCTTAGGAACTTTCATTCCTGAAGGATCTAACTCCTGGTGGTAGCATTTGTGTGGGGTTACTGTGACTGGCCATAATTTTTATTTCTATTTTTACACTACAGGTGTTGAAAGGTCCCCTCTGGTTTCATCCATGTCATTCTCATATCTCTGTTAAGTTACAGTCACCTTACATCCCATCGACTTCCCACAGTCAGTCAGGATCAGGCAAGATCCTGACCTTTTCATTTTCACTAAATATGCAATATCAGGAGAAGCCCAAAATATACATGTAGTTTTCTCAACTTGCAATTCACTGGAATCATACTTGTGCCCTCTAGTGAGAGTATTCCTCCCATGGGAACCAAAGCCTTTCTGTCTGCAGTGCCTAAAGTGGCAGGAATGGGAATCACACATTGCGAGTACTTTTTATTTGTTTTACAAGATGTGTCGTGTCCCATTTTGAGGCTAGAGGCTTCATCTCATATTGCTGTGTTTCTGAGAGGCTTGGGGGTAATGTACGATAGGATCTCAGAATTAGGCTGGATACTGCTGAAGGGGCTTAGCAAGGGAATGCGGGATTGGGGAACTGGGTCAGTTATAAGCCAATTACTGCAATGGGTGGCCAGTGGTCCAGTGTACAGTGTTCAAGGTTGTCTTTAAATTGGGCTTGATTACAGCAACTTTCCTTATCTAACACAGAAAAATGTTCAGTCTACTGGCTGGAATTGATGTCAGACAAATCACTGTGCCATGCTCCCATGCAATCTGTCTATTTATGGCTTGGGTCTGTGAAGCAGCTAGAGGTACAGTGGACAGCGTTCAGACCTCTGGAGAAAAGGACAGGTGAGAGCTAGGCTGGATGTGAGAGCCCTGTCAAGTAATCCGGAGTTAATGGCAAGGCCACCGGGCTGGGAGGATATTGGAGTGCCATGCATAGAATGATGACCACATTAATGTCACAGTGGTTTGGGACAGATGGCAAATGGGTGGATCTGCAGATACTTAGAGATCTTCCAGGCAACTGAAGTGTGAAATGTATAACAGAGAGAGACTAATTCTTGACCTCATTTGCTGGTGGACTAAAATTTTGTTGGTCAACTTGACACTGTGGTTTGATGTTGACTGACGTAGGCAGTTGGTACAGCTGAGTTGCAGATGTAGAGCTTCAGCAGCCCCAATGAGAGGGACAGGGAGAAGGAGCAGCTGAGAACAGGAACCAAATGTGAAGCCAAATGGAACCTCACAGGATGATCTAAGCTTGCTCATTTTTCAAACGTGATAGTCAAACTTTTGTACCATTTTTAGAGGAAACCACCCACAGAGTGATCAAGGGGAGAAATGTCAAGACTCTTAGTATGGGACTGAAAAGAAAGGCTATGGGTAAAATGTAACAATTAAATAAAAAGAAAGAATAAAAAAGAACTAAAAAAATGGCCTAGAGATCTGACACCCCTCTCAGTTCTGAAAGTGACAAAGACATTTGAGGAAACTATCATAGGGTCATGCTTACATTTGAAGCCAACATAACGTACAGTTATCTAGGAATGATAGAACCAGAGGAGTCCACTGTATCTGAGATTTATCACATGAAATGTTATATTTGTTTTGAAGTTTTGGTGCTACTGGCAGAACTTTATCATCAAAATTATAAATACTGGGCATGTTCCAAAGCTACTGAATTGATTGTTTTTTGGCAGTGCACTTTCCTATGAGATAGCAGAAGGAAGAATGTTAGCAAGGATGTGAGTCTGGTACTGCAGTGATTTGGGAAACCACCAACTTCCCAAGTGCACTGGCCACTCAAGCACTAATTTACAGCCCTAAAAAGTATATAGAGGCTTATTTCTTTCTGATCTTTAAAATCCAGGTTCAGAAATGAATGTTGTGGTGTCGTGCATCAGCCCATGTGAGCAGCATCTTTGTTTATGTGTTCAGGGTGACTTTGACCTACTTCTGTTTAAATAAATACAATTATTATTTCACTGGATTCATTTGGTGGAGAATTTAACTTAAAATGTAAAAGCAAAAAGAAAAGGAGTTAAATGACTTCCTTTCCTTTGGGTAGATACCAGTAAGTGGTCAGCTAGAATTTTACAGTTTAATATCATGTGAATACTGCCAATTTATTTTTTCTGCTAATTTGATTTAAACCAATATAAAGTTAATAAGATAAAAATGAAATCACTGTCCAGAATTATAAACATTAGAATAAGAATGAGGATCCAGTGCTATTGATTTCTCTTTCCTTGAGGCAGAATAGCTTTGTTGAAAAATGCAGTTAGTATGTCAGGAACTCAAATTTAAGAAAAAACAAGATCAAAAGTTTCTTCCAGCACTTTTCTTCCATTTCAGCATGCAATCAAATATAACACACATCAATCTGAATTGCCAACCATTAACTCGACCCTAATCATTTTTAGTTAGGAGAGCATGTTGTATTCTTTTCATATACTTTCCACATACCTAATTCATAGAAGTGCTCGATAAATCCTTGTTAAATTTGACTTTTTTCACACTGCAGTTGGATATAACCAAGTTTGGAGGATTTATTATGTTCGAACCATTTCTAGTTTAGACAGAGACCAGAGAAGGTCCCATATTTTAGTTCCAAATAAAAGGGTATTCTGCATATTAAATGAGAAAGCAAACTTCTAGTGAGTTGATTAGACAATTCTTCTAGATTGATACTTTTGAAAATCACACAATAGAAATATATGTATATACAAAATAGAAAAGCAAACCCTTAGAAAAATAATGCAGCTAGATAAGGTGTTTATTCCTAGTAAACGTGAGATACAAATAACAGAGTTGGAAACTTAATTTGGTTTTTATTTACAAATGTTATGTGGGGACTCAGGAAAGAACTTCATAAATCTATGAACTTTGTGTTTCCAAAAGAGAAAGCAAGAACAATGTTGAACTGCTGGAACATTTCATTTTTGATAGAATATTCCCAGTTGGATCTTTTGACCTAAGAAATAAACTCAAACTCTAGTATCATTTCTTTAAGTTATCCCATATAGGTATGAGTAATATATATGGGAATTTGCTAGTTAATTAACTAATTAATAAAACAAAATGCAAAAGGATTTCTAATGGGATTTGGAAAACTGGCATTTTGGTTCCTAACCAGGATCAATCTTGGGAGCTTTGAACAATATAGTTCAAGTCCTTCCAACCTTCATTCAAAATCTTTGCAGACAAATATAGTATGTAATTTATAATTATTTTGACCATCTGGTCTCTGGGGCAGCCCAAAATCAAATACATAAATATGCTGGCATGAAAACATACAGATATTCACACAAAGTGGGGTCAATAAAAACTGTTAAGAACCTTAAGTCTGCTCATATCAGATATTGCTTTGATTTAAGTCATCAAATGAGTTGAGTAAAAACTTTTAGTGCTCACATTGCCTGTGCTTGTAGTGTCATATCAAAGGAATCCAAGAAAAGATGGTATATGCATACAACAGAATATTATTTAGCCTTAAAAGGAAGGAAGTCTTGTCATATGCTATGATATAGATAAACCTTGAGGACACTGCGCTAAGTGAAATGAACCAGTCGCAGAAGGACAAATGCTGCATGATTCCACTGATATGAGATATTTAAAGTAGTCAGACTCATAGAAACAGAAAGTAGAATGGTGGTTGCCAGGGCTGGGGAAGGGGAAGTGAGGAGTTTCTGTCAAATGGGTATAGAGTTTCGGCCATGCAGGATGAAAAAATTCTAGAGGTTTGCTGTGCAACAATGTGCATGTAGTTAACCAGTGCGATACTGTACACTTAAAAATTTGTTCAGAGGGTCAATCTCATGTTATATGGTTTTTTTTTTTTTTTTACCAAAATAAAAAAGAAAAACTTCCAGTGTTTAAAATTTTTAAAGTTCAAAATTGTAATCAAGAAATAATTGACCTGTCCGGGCGCGGTGGCTCACGCCTGTAATCCTAGCTCTCTGGGAGGCCGAGGCGGGTGGATTGTTTGAGCTCAGGAGTTCGAAACCAGCCTGAGCAAGAGCGAGACCCCATCTCTACCAAAAATAGA
>RJWJ010019891.1:0-29822 GCA_004363605.1 Indri indri | reverse complement strand
ATTAAGGAACTTTTTAATACACGCATCACTTTTTTTTCTGATGCTAGAAGAAATTATCAGAGTCCAGGGGACTTGTGGAAATGATTGTGAAAGATTTACATTAATTTACATATTTTTTTTGATGTTGATCTCAATTCCCTTTTAAATGCCCATTTTATTCCTGAAGTTTCCCCCAGTGTCTCCTTCAGAGTTTTTAGATCGCTGAAGCATTTTTCAGTAATAGTATATGTTAAAATTATTGCCTCTTCATGGATCTGCTCCCGCACTTCCGTGGATTGATCAGAGGTGGAACATGAATCAGACACATCAGTGAGACTCCGCCCAGGGCTTTTAGACTTGGAATCAAGAAAGAACAAAAATAGTTTCTCTACTGGCTGAATGCTATTGAGTGCTCTGCAAGAGAAGTATAGGATAATCAACAGGGAAAGAGGAAAGAAGGACACAGTTGCTTAAGAACAACAACAACAAAAAAGTTCTTGGCTGCACACTGACAACCATTTGAATAAAAAAAAAAAAGTTTTTGGCAGCCTTCAAGTCCCTGATTCCAGATTACTCTGAGACTCCAGTCTATTACTGTCCTTTGCAATACTTGTTTTTTTCATGATATAGCACCAATAAAAACCTACCCCCATGTGAAAAAAAATAAATAAAATTATAACATTTTATTGTTTATTAGAGTGGCTCAGCAATTTTATTTGCTTAATCATGGATTTATTCAACTTTACCAGAAAAGGGGGAAAAAAGGAAAAATGCTGTGATTGTTCCCTGGTTCCATGGTCAACATTTTGCATAATTTGAAGTCTCTCTTCCTCCTTGAGTGTACTCTCTAAAAAACTTACTGATCTGGGAGTGCTAACCTATTCCATCCAATTCTTTGAAGGAGGTGAAAACCAGATGGATTCTTACACCAGCATTTGAAAATTTTGTGACAAAAATAACAACATCTAGAAAAGAAAATTATGTTTCACATAATGCATGCATTCAATAATTTTTAGCAAGAGACATTTTCAACAATTTTAGAGGAAATATTTTCTTCTCTAGAATTCCAAACTTTTCCACCTTTTTTGAATGTGTTTTCCAGACAAAAGTGGTAAGCAGAGCAAGGGCCATGATGACAATTAAATCAGAACTTTGTGTTCAAAAGCATAGAGGATAGAAATTCCTCTCTTTCATAAAAAAAGTGTATGTTTAGTTGATAAGTGTGTGCTAAATAGTGTGTTGGAAATAGAGTAATTTTTTAGCTTGCTTGTGGAAGAGGGCTTTTGGGAAAGTGTCACCATCTGTGATATCAGCAACATAAAGTAATTATGTTTCAGTATCTAGAAACTTTACCCTGGGGAGGTGCTAAATATTTAAGTGTATCATGTAACCTTTGGCTTACCTTTGCATTTACCTAATATTTTTTAGTACAAACAGGTATTAACTCTCTAGAGATCATTTTTAACATTGAATAATCCAAGGGTTATTGCTTTTAATTTTTAACTTCAAATTTTTGTGCAAAAATAGCATAAAATACCAAGATACCATATCTGTTCCTCACTGCCCATTGACTTTATTAAACCTCTAGATTTTAAGTCAAATTATGCAAAGCATCTTAATTTAATGTGCAGATGCTGTATTCACTAAAAGCAATTACTTCCTTTGTCACTAGATGGCGCTGCACACAGTTCTAAATGGGCTATTCTTCCTTAGGAAAGAAACCACAGCATACAAGAGAAAGGAGTATAGCTTTTAACACTCATACTTTGCTTCCACGGTGTTGGAAAGCAATATAGAATGGCTAGATAGAAAGAAAAACAGCTTTTGAAACTCAAAGTTTCTGTCACAAGAAATAGAAGAATTAAAATTCATTCTTCAGAATACTTTTAATGTGGAATAGGCAAGAGAAGGAAGAGATATTTTCCAGCAGATCCTGCTCAAATAAGTTTTCTATTCACTCCACTTTTGGATAGAACAAAAACAATACTGCCAAAAATGGAAGGGGAGGGGGAAGACTTAGAGTATTAAAGTGGTGATAGTGAGCACCGTACACGTACTTTTAAAATGTGTAGGGGGCATCAAAACTACGAAAAGGAGAATCCTTTACTCCCCCTTCCTTCCTCACTGCAGGAAAGGGCAGACTCAGACTTGTCAGTAGAACGAGCTAACGGTACATTTTAGACACGCAAATGTAAGCCAGGTGAGGGCAGAAACATCCATCTCTGGTTTTTATCACATTCACAATGAACTTTTTGGAGAATGAATATCACTTTTCTGCTTAAAGATACTCAATGTCTTTCCGTTGCACTCAGATTTAAGTCCAGGCTCCTGGAGTTCCTCAAAGTACCAGACTATGAACTGTTTCTACAGATTTGCCATGACATAAAATACTGATGACAGATGGGGAAAAATCAATCATGTCGTTAAGCACACTGTTTAATTCAGCTGACCTTTTCCTTTCTTATCAAGACTTTCTCAACCAAGGAAGTGGCGCATCGATTAACTGTAAGTGTTGCAGCACTGTCGTGGGTGCTCCCTGCCCATGTCTCCTGCTGCCACTTTACTTTTTATGACTCTCTCCCTTGCGCCATATGTAAAACCCACTGCGACCTTTCAGCACCTAAAATGAATGAACCAAGTTAATTTTTAGCATTTGGGCATCTGCACATACTACTTCCTGTTTCTAAAATGGTTGTCCCACCCTCTACATTTTGATCCTTCATACCACACTTCCGATCGTAGAGAGGTACATCCAGGCAGCCTAACCTAAAGTCGGTTATTCCCTTTCATAGCATCCTATTCATTTCTTTTTATTTCTGTTATTGTAAGTTGTAACTATATGCATAAATGATGCACGGAATTCATGTTTCAAATAGATTTGAGAAAGGCCTATAAAGGGCCCCTCAAGGGAGCCACATTTTTCATTAGCCTATGATAGATTCAGGAAAGTCCTATTCTAAAGAAATCTACTGAATAAATATTAATTCAGAGCTTCCGAAACATATTTTTCAGTATTAATGTTTCAGGAAGCCATATGAAAAATCCTTTAGAAAACACTGCTCACATCCATCCAAGCTCTGCATTTTACAGAAGAAGAAACAGGCTCAGGTTGGTGATTGCTCATGCTACAAATTTATTTAGCAACAGTACAGGGCTGTCTTTGATGGACACAATGATATTGACAGTGGATCTATTTCTACCAAGAGATTGAAGCCACTTATACTTTTTAGTATATCTGTCTTACTCTATTTGGACTGTTTTTATCAATCTTTAATTTAGTATCTCTTTTTAAAATCATCACAGACTAAATTTTATCGGAATATACAAAATATTTATTTGAATACCTGCTTATTTTTCTCTCCATTCCTACCTTCCCCCGCAAAAAAAGCTGTTATTTGTTATTACTTTGCATCTTGGAAGAACTCTATTGCAGCATGGGTCAAGTAGAATAACAAAATTTAGTTTAACATTTCCTTTCGCTTTTTAATTTGAGCTCTTAAAAGGAAGGGAGTTTATGTTACCTGGCTTGTACCCCTGAAATTTATTCAGGATCGCACAAGAAATAAATGCTAAGGCATATAAATATGAAGAGTGTTTCTCTAGAGGGATTCAAGGTCTAGAGAGGAGTTAGTCATAAACACAGAAATGCAAGCAATTATAATGTGCCAGACTGTGATGCTATGACAGAGAAAGGTTGGTTATGATGGAGATTCTGGAACTGTTTTCCAAAGGTGACGATATGTGATCTAGATGGGAAAAACAGATAGGATTTCACCAGGCGGAGGAGAGGAGGGAAGGCAGAGGTAGCACCGTGACACAATCATACTGATTCTCACCTGAATGCTCCTCTCTGGCTAAATGGTGCTAGCCTTTAGGATTAATTGTCACTCCAAAAGAGAAGGCTTCCTTGGACCAGTGCCCTAGCCGTGGTTTCCACTCATATCTTTTATGTCATAGAATTCCAATTTAATATCTTGTGTAAAATTGTGTAATTATTTTTCATTAATATTTTCTACTAGAATATAGTCACAATAAGTGGCAGACATAGTATTTGCTCATTGATGTGTCCTTAGTACCTAGGAAAGTGTCTTGTATACAGTACATTCTTGAAAATTATCCATTGAACACATGAGAAAGCAAAAAAATAGGTGAGTTGCCTACTATGGGCTAGGGAGTGATAGAAGATGAAAAAATGCAGGATAAAGGGTGGATTTTGAAGGCTATGCTGAAGAGTCAGGTTTTATTCTATGACTGACAGAAAATCCCTTCTATCCCCATTGAAAGGAATAGAGCAAATCAACCAAAGTCATGTACGAAAGTATCATAGTCACAACCTTGGACCTAAGTTTCCTGACTCACTAATGAACTGTTCCACAATAAAATTACTGAACCTGATGGAATATACTATGTAGACAAATAAATTGATTTCATATATGTGTGTATATGTATATTCATAATGTGAGTCAAATATAAAGAGTTGTCCTATTAAAAATATATTTATAAAGTATAGTTATTAACAATACAGTCATTAACAAATTACTTTGTTAATATGAGATGTTTTTAAAATAGACTATTTTTTTCAATAGTCTACCCCAGAGAAAACTAAAAATGTAGGTCTCATTAACTCTTACCTCACCTAGGCTTACCTGAATTATTAGGTTAGCGGTCGATTATCTGAAAGTGTTTAAAAACAATTTCAGTGGACAGTAACTAATAAAACTATTCAGTGCCTTAGAGCTGTGTGGTCTCATATGGTAGACACTAGCTATATGTGCCCATTTAAATTTAAATTATTTGAAAGTAAATAAACTAAAACATTTAGCTCTTCACTCATATTCATCACCTTTTACATTCTCATAGCCACATTTTCAAATGTTCCTTTGATCACTAAAGAAAATTTTATTAAACAGTGCTGCAGCTTAAAGAGCAATAATCAAAGCAAAAACCAAAAACTTTATCATGGTGTATTCCATTTTTGCAGTACTACATATTTTTCAAAATCCTTTTTCCTATGATACCTTATGTGATTCTGATAATGAGTTTTTGAAGTACAGCGTGCAGGAAATACCGTCATCACCACTGCTAAGATTAGAGAACTGGGAAAGAAAGAGTAGCTCAGCTGACTCACCAGCTTCACATTGGTAGCAGCACTAAGGCTTAAACAGAATAATTTTGACTCACCTACAGACACCTTTCCTGGGTGACCGATACCAAAAAAAAAAAAAAAAAATACTTTGGGTCATGAATTCTGGGAAAATCTCATTCTAAGAAAAAGCTAATACAAGTAAGGTAAAAGTGGGGTGAATTTTCACCATTACTGAAATCATCCCTCTCATGGTTTTGTGTGACAATTTCTTAGCTATGCAGCGTAGAACTGCGTGACAAGATAAAATGGTAGGATAAATACATGCATTTTAATCAAATTGAAGGAAATGTGGCTAGGAAAGCAATCTTTAGGAAGTAATATTGAGTAAAGAGCTCAAAATCCCCTAGTCATCCCGTGTAAGGCCGTGTATTTGATTGGCTGTAATGAGCGGCTGATTTACAGTGAGGGAACAGCTTCCTAGCAACATCCTTCTAGGCTAGCACTTCACGGTCATTCAGCCATCCGGGCAGCACTGCCGGCTCATAGTTCTCTAGCCTACTTTTGTTTATATATGAGGGGAAATAAACGGGAAGAATATCAAAGCAGCTGTATTTATGAAGGTGCACTCCATAATGTAGATTAACAGAAATATGTTTAACAAAGAAAACATTGTAAAACCTTCAGCTTAAGATCTAAAGCTGAAAATCACATAAAATCCATGAAGTGCATTGTGTTACTCATAAAATTTCAATTTGTGTAAGTGGATGTTGTTCCTGGTTACACATAAAAACACAAAGCTGTGATACGGTTTCCATAGCAGACACTTTTCACAGCAACCATCCTCACTTTCCATGTGGCCTGCAGAGATTATGATTGGGGTCTTCAGGATATCCATTTGGGGATGCTAAGAACCGCATCTGAGTCATGAGATTAAAAGGAATATTCTACCTGCTGCTCATAAGGTTTAATATTGCAGGGTAAAATTTAATAAAGCAGGGTAAAATTGCTAGGTACTTTGCAAGTGAGTATAAATATCCGTTGAATGAATAAGCGCTTATTTCTGGAGGATATGTTCTCACTTTTAGGTTATCTCTTGGCTATTCATTATTTTATTATTCATCACAATTGAAAAGTTGCTTAGTAAAATGAAATTTAATGCAGCATTTGCTGATGTTACTCAGCTGCTCTCACCTCCCTGTTTGCCTCCCTCCCTCCCCTTCCCCTGCCCTCCTTTCACCAATCCTGGTTACAGCGATTGTTCTATTTGTGCTGTTAACCTGACTGAGAACTAGTTGGCTATTTTAACTCAGAAAATTTGTACTTTAACATCTATTAAGAAAGCAAGAGAGTTAAGAAATACTTTTCTGGAGGGAACAATGAAGGAAGGAAGAGTTTCAGTTGTCAATAAACTCCCTAATTTCATAATCTGTTTGCTGATGTTTTGATAAGAAGGGGACAATTATTTGTGAGTATGCATGCATGTAACATATATATATGTATATGTATATACACACACACACACACACACACTATTAATTTTTCCTCTGGTTAGCCTTTCTTAGATTTATACATGATTACTTACCTCCCTAAGTAGGGTGACCATATAAGTTATTCTCCAAACCAAGATATGTTCAAAAGTGAAAGGGATATTATTTATAATTAATTACATGCACACAGATGTATATATAGGAATATTACTGGAAAAGCTGTGACAAATTTTAGTTCTACTCCTTGTCAAACAAGGTTATTATCACCCAAACTTAAAACTTTTTATATACCCTTGCTGACAAATGTAGACTATCACTGATTAGAGATAAATATTGTAGAGTACAGACAAAACATTTTTCCTACATTCTTTGTTTGTATATCAAAATATTAAGAGTTTCAAATGTTTTGGGTTACGTGGATCACTTTTGTAATGCTTGAGTCTCGGCTAAAGGTGTGCCCATCACCCAAATAGTGTTTATAGTATACACTGGGTAGATTTTTGCCCCTCCCATCCTCCCCATGCGCCCCAGGTTGATTTCCACTGAGTTTTACTTCCCTCTGTGCACACGTATGCTCATCGGTTAGTTCCAATTTAATAGTGAGTACATGTGGTGTTTGTTTCTCCATTCTTGAGACACTTTACTTTGGAGAATGGTCTCCAATTCCATCCTGATTGTTGCAAAAAGTATTAATTCATCTTTTTTATGGCTGAGTAGTAGTCCATGGTATACATATATCACATTTTATTAATCCACTCATGAATTGATGGCACTTGGGTTGATTCCACATCTTTGCAATTTTGAATTTTTCTGCAACAAACATTCAAGTTCAGGTATCATTCTGATGAAAAGTCTTTTTTTCTTTTGGGTAAATACCCAATAACAGAATTGCTGGATTGAATGGTAGGTCTATTTTTAGTACTTTGAAGTATCCCCATACTGTTTTCCATAGAGGCTGTACTAATTTGCAGTCCCACCAACAGTGTAGAAGTGTTCCTTTCTCTCTGCATCTATGCCATCATCTATTGTCTTTGGACTTTTTAATAAAATCCATTCTAACTGGGGTAAGGTGATATCTCGTGGTTTTGATTTGCATTTCCCTGATGATTAGTGACATTGACCATTTTTTCATATGTTTATTGGCCATTTGTCTTTCTTTTTTTGAGAAGCTTCTGTTCATGTCCTTTGTCCACCTTTTAATAGGGCTGTTTATTTTTTTTCTTGCTAATTTGCTTGAGTTCTTTGTAAATTCTTATTATTAGCCTTTATCAATGTGTAGCTTACAAATATTTTCTCCTATTCTGTGGGTTGTCTATTTGCTCTGTTGATTGTTTCCTTAGATGTGAAGAAGCTTTTTAGTTTAATCAAATCCTATTTATTAATTTTTCTTGCTGTCATTATTGCCATTAGGGTGTTTTTCATAAATTCTTTTCCTAGGCCAGTATCTAAAAGAGTTTTACCTACCTTTTACTCTAGAATTCTTATGGTTTCATTCCTTAGATCTAAGTCTTTCATCCATCTTGAGTTAATTTTTTGTGAGCTGTGAGAAGTAGGGGTCCTGTTTCATTCTACCTGTGGCTATACAACTTCCCCAGCACCATTTATTGAACAGGGCTTCTTTTCCCAGTGTATATTATTGTTTGCTCCATCAAAGATCAGTTGGTTGTAAGTAGACAGTTTTATGTCTGGGTTTTCTTCTCTGTTCCATTGTTCTATGTATTTATTTTAGTGCCAATATCATGCTATTTTGGTTATTATAGCCTTGTAGTACAGTTTGAAGTATGGTTATGTGATGCATCCAGATTTGTTCTTTTTACTTAAGATTGGTTTGTCTATTCGAGAACATTTTAAATGATGTGTAGAATTATTTTTTCTTGATCTGTGAAATATGACATCGGTAATTTGATAGGGATTGCATTAAATCCGGAAATTGCTTTGGATAGTATGGACACTTTAACAATGTTGATTGTACCTATCCATGAGCATGATATATTTTCCATTTGTTTGTATTTTCTGTGATTTCTTTCCCCATTTTCTGATAGTTCTCTTTGTAGAGATCTTTCACCTCCGTGGATAAGTATATTCATAGGCATTTTATTTTCTTTGTACCTATTGTATGTGGTATTAAGTCTTTGATTTCCCTCTCAGATTGACTGTTATTCGTGTATAGGAATGCTACTGATTTGTGTACATTGATTTTATAACCTGAGCCTTTGCTGAATTTATTTATCAATTCCAGGAGTCTCTTGGTGGAGTCTTTGGAGTTTTCTAGAAATAAGATCAAATCATCAGCAAAAAAGCAATATTTTGACCTCTTCTTTCCTGATTTGGACATTCTTTATTTCTTTCTCTTGCCTAATTGCTCTGACTAAGACTTCTAGCACTATGCTGAATAGGAGTGGTGACAATGGGCACCCTTGTCTTGTTCCAGGTCTTAGTGGGAATTTTGAGATGTACTCCTTCTATGCCTAGTTTTTTGAGGGTTTTTTTTTTTTATGGTCTATTTGTGTACATGAAACTAACATATAAAAGATGAGGAAATGTAAAATAGCATGATAAAGCCATGGAATTGGTGGAAGAGGTAAACACATCAAGAAGAGAGGAGTATGGATGATTATTGATTTGGCAGAATGGGACACTGAAAACTTCATGAAGGCAGGGATGTGTTTGATCATGGTCATTTTATTCCCTGTATGAAATGGTGCTGAATTTTGTCCAGTGCTTTTTCCGCATCTACTGAAATGATTATATGGTCTTTGTCTTTGCTTCTGTTTATGTGATGAATCATATTTAATGATTTACATATGTTGAACCATCCTGGCATCCCTGGGATCAAGCTTACTTGGTCATAATGGATTATTTTTTTGATGTGCTGTTAAATTTGATTTGTTAGTATTGTACTGAGGATTTTTGCATCTCTAATCATAAAGGATATTGGTCTATAATTTTTTTGTTACTTTGTCCTTTCCTGGCTTTGGTGTTAAGGTAATACTGGGTTCATAGATTTGGGTTATCTTTTCAAAGAACCAACATTTTTTTCATTGATCCTTTGTAATTTTTTTTTCATTTCATTTAGTTCTGTTCTGACCTTAGTTATTTTTCTTCTGATGGCTTTGAATTTCGTTTGTTCTTCCTTTTCTAATTCCTTGAGACAAATCATTAGATTGTTAATTTGCGATTTTATGTCTTTTTGATGTTGGCATTTAAGGCTATCAATTTTCCCCTTAGGACTGTTTTTGCTGAAGCTCATAGATTTTGGTAGTTTGTGTCACCTTTGTTTTTCAGTTTGAGGAATCTTTTGATTTTCATCTTAATTTCATTGTTAACCCAATAATCATTCAGCAGCAGGTTTTTTAATTTCCATGACTTTGTATAGAATTGTGTGTTTCTCTTGGAGTCGATTTCTAGTTTTATTCCACAGTGGTCTGAGAAAATACCAGGTACAATTTCAGTTTTTTTGAATTTGTTGAGCCATGTTTTGTGGCCTAAATATGATCAATCTTGGAGAATATTCCATGTGCTAATGAAAGAAATGTACATTCTTTATAAATGGAAAGTCAATGAAGTAGGAATGTTTTTCCATTTTGTTCATTGCTGTATCCTATGACATAAAGCAGTTCCTGGTACACAATTAAATAGCTCTTAAAATATTTTTGAATAAAATACTGGTACCACAAAGATAATAAGGCAATAATAATTTCAGTAAAGTTTTGTGCCATTTGCAAAGAGTTCTTATTAATTACTTTATATTTAAAAACTATTTTGTCAAGCTTACTACATTAATGAATATTAATCATGTCTTATGTTGAGGAAACAACTACAAAATTGAATCAAGAAAGACACAGTCTAAAAGTTGGGCAATCATCATAGATATTCATAGAATAATTTTCTAAGTAATTGATAGATTGTTCTTTAAAAATAATCCCTTATACTCAAGACTGTACCTCGGCTGAAATGGGCAATTATATAACACTGTATAAGATTGTGATACAAAGGGGACTATAAAATATAACATCTTTGAAACATCCGTTTTCCCCACATTTGATCATTCTAGATATTGAAGACACATAGAATAACTTCTCTGAAAATATGCTTTAGATTATTGAAAATAAAGTATTATGGATTTAATTTTCTGTTATAAACAAAGACTACCTTGTAATAACAATTTTCTATTAGTGATTATCCATTTATCTTATTCAGAATCTTACAGTTGATATTCGAAGTGCCTTACAGAACTCCCTGAAGGGTCATAATAAATCATCAACATTTTCAATAATCATTATGATGAAGAGAATTTTCTTGATTTTTGGCTGGAAAACTTAGACGCCATGCAATTCTGCAGTTGGCAGCCATAGCATCTGCTTAATGTCAAGTCACAAGGATTTGTGCTGACAAAATACACTGTTGCCTTAATACCATGCTACATTTAATAGCAAATGTTAACATTATTTATAGCAAATATTCTTGACAATTCATTTCAAATTTAGCAACAGTTTTTCTTTGGTATGTCTCAGGACTTCCTCTTACATCTCTAAATGATGCAGAAGGAAGGTCATTTGATTTCACCTAAATTATTACCATATTCATTTTAGTAATGACTCAGGGAAAAAAAAATCTAAGCCACTGCCTACTAGTTTGAGCCTTTTTTCTGAGATCCTGAGTATACTGGAAACTCTATAGTCATCTTGCATGTTGCAGTCATCCTCAAAGTTGCAATATGAAGGCCTATATAAATATTGGACCATGGATTTCCAAAAAACCAACAGGAAACTGGAAAGAGGGCATGAATATAGAAGTCATGAAAAAAAGCAGATTTTAAACATATGACAAGCTATTCACTATAACTCATAACTAAAGAAAAACAAATTAAATCACCTGTGAGATATTTTGAGCAGTGAATTGTAAAAAATGAAATATTTAATGATGCAAAATATTGCCAAGGATATTGGGAAAACTTATATTTACACATTACACACAAAGATTCTATAGGACAAAAACATTTGCAGCTTTGACTACAATTGTAACTGATTGTTCACAGTCAGAACAACCATCAATAGGACACTAACTAAATGAAGTATAATATATTTACCTATTAGAATACTTTCAACTATTTAAAAAAATAAGGAAGATTTATATGTGCTCATATGAAAAGTTCCCCACCATTTATTATGAAATAAAAAATGTGAACTGAAAAATGTTGAGTAAAGTACACTCCAATTTGTGTGTGTGTGTGTGTGTGTGTGTGTGTGTGTGTGTGTGTATACACATATACACCCTTCAATGGACATTAAATATTTCTGGAAGACTATATAGGAATATTAACACAGTGGTACTGAAGTACTGTGATAGAAAGGAAACTATATTTTCATTGCATTTTTTTATGCTGTTAGAAGTTTTTATGGCACTGTACATGTTTTATTTTCTTAATATAATATTTATATCATTTAAAGATCTAAAATCAAAGTATAAAGTTTCCTGTGTATTTTAGAGCTCACATAAGCCCATTTTTATTGATTTTTCTATGTCATGGAAAATGAATCAATATTAGAAAAAAAAAAAGATTTCAGTTTGTTTACAGTGATGTTCTTTGAGCAACGGTGGTTGTGAAGTTAGTTTTACAGTAGCAAAAGAACACGCAGAGAAATAGTAGGCCAGGGCATCAGAACCCAAGTTAGGGAGAACAGGCTCCAGAATTTTAAAAAGTGTGTTCTGTTTTATTAAATATTCTTAGACAAAAAGTAAAAGAATTTCATGGCTATACATATTTCAAAGATGATGGGCTAATGTTAAATAAGTTTCTTAACAAAAGGGGTACAAAACACTCTTGAAACTATCATATGCATTCTGAAATATTGATAGTTTACTTTTTATCTGATGGCTCTTGGCATGTGATAAGGAATAGAACTGTTGGAACATTTTTTAATACTAACAATCTAGTAAACATATATCTAATAAAACTTTAAAAACTATTTTTAATACTTAGCAGTGATAAAAGCAAATTTCCATAAATATTTAAACTTTGATGCAAGTTTACTTTGGTTGGTTCTTTTGAATACTTCAAATATTTCAAACAGTAAACAAAATATTTACAAATATAACTATTACAAAGTTATATAGCTAAATTGACACTGAAACACTTTTTTATTTTTTATTATTCCTACTTTTTACCCATTTTTAGATTTAAAACTATACCTATGTACTTATATTCTTAGGGTTGAAATAATTTTATCCAAAGAGAAACAATACCTGGAGTTCAGGATATGGGTTATCAACCAATTAATACTCTATTGGCTATAGAAATTGGTTCTTTTTTTCCTGAGCTCTTATGTTTCGTATAAGTCTCTAAATTATGTTCAAATTATTTTTAATTTCAATTTTTAAACGTGGTATGTTTTTCCTGAAATTTTATATACATTTGGTTTTTTATAACCATGATCTAGTCATTATTTTTTGGCCTGTACTATAGTAATTATAATTAGAAACATGTGTCTGTCTCTCTTACCAGTATCTCAACATAATTAATAGAAACTTCCAGAGAAGGAATTTTTAAACTGGTCATTTTGTCCTACAGGAGACATTTAGTAATGTCTGAATGCATTTTTTTCTTTTTCACAATTGGCAGAGGTGGCTATTGGTGTCTTGTACATAGAGACTGAGAATGCTGCTGCATACCCTACAACACACAGGACGGCTCCCAAAACACAGAATTAAAAGGACCCAAAATGTCAACAGGGCCAGGCTTGACAAAGTTGTGTAGAGATTGGTGGAATATTTATTTTAAAAAGTGCTTCTCAAAATTTAATATGCAGACAAGTCACCTGAGGTCCTGTTTAAAACCAAATTCTGATTTGGTAGGGAATGCAGAGAAGAACCCATCATAGTCACTCCATGCTTTCTGAGTTTCTCTCTGTTTCAGAGCCGATCAGAAGGCAGGATATCTTCTTGTACACATATAAAGGCAGGCTCTATCATGAACCAGCTGGTTAATGAGCATAGTCTAATTTAGGGTGAGGATCAACTAACATATTGAGCTGTATAACCAATGCTTTTCTCAGATTGTGTTCATTACCAACAATAAAAATGATCATTTGAGCTACAGCAGATTGGCCTTTGTGCTTTTCTTTTCTTTTCTTTTCTTTTTTTTTTTAGCTAAAGGGGACAAATGATGCTATTTGTTGTCTCCACAAAACTTCTAACATTTTTGTCTTTTATTTTTTAACTTATAGACTCATAGTTTGGCTGATGATCAATTTCAGTTGGCCCCTTTGTTTTCTGTCACTTCCCCAGATAATCTCAAAGGTATATTTTTTACTTTCTGATAAAAAAAAAAGTTATTCAAACATAACCTGATATTTTTCTAGTTTTAAAAATCAATGACCCTTTTTTAATTTCAGAACATTACAGGGGTACAAACATTTTGGTTACATAAATTGCTTTTGTACAGTTTCAGTCAAAGTTATAAGTGTATCTGTCACCCAGATAGTGTGCATTGTATCCCTTAGGTGTGAATTTACCCATCCCTTCCTCCCCCTCCCACCTGTTTGATTTCCATTGAATTTTACTATGATATGTGCACATGAGTGTTGATCTATTGGTTGTAATTTAGTAGCAAGCACATGTAGTGTTTGTTTTTCCATTCTTGGGATACTTCATTTAAAATGATGGTCTCCAGTTTCACCCAGGTTGTTACAAAAGGTATTTGTTCACCAGTTTTTTTATAGCTGAACAATATTCCATGGTATATATATAGCACAATTTATTAAACTTGGGTTGTTTCCACATCTTTGCAATTGTAAATTGTGCTGCTATAAATATTCAACTACAAGTGTGTTTTTTATAAAAAAAACCTTTTTTCCTTCGGGTAAATACCAAGCTTGGGATTGCTGGATCAAATGGTAGCTCTACTTTTAGTTCTTTGAAGTATCCCCATACTACTTTCCATAGATGTTGTACAAGTTTGCAGTCCCACCAACAGTGTTTAAGTATTCCTTTCTCTCTGCATCCATGCCAGAGTCTGTTGTTTTGGGATTTTTTTGATAAAAGCAATTCTCACTATAGTTAGATGATACCTCACGGTGGTTTTGATTTGCATTTCCCAGATGATTAGAGACATTGAGCATTTATTCGTATGTTTATTGGCCATCAGTCTATCTTCTTTTGAAAGGCTTCTATTGATGTCTTTTTCCCACTTTTTAATGGGGTTGTTTAATGTTTTCTTGCCGATTTGCTTGAATTCTTTGTAAATTCTGGTTATTAGCCCTTTATCTGATGTGTAGCATGCAAATATTTTCTTCCATTCTGTAGGTTGTCTATTTGCTCTATTGATTGTTTTCTTGGCCGTGCAGAAACTTACAAATTTAATCAGGTCCCATTTATTTATTTTTGTTGTTGCTGTGTTTACCTTTGGGGTCTTCATAAATTCTTTGCCTAGGCCAATATATATAAGAGTTCTTCCAACCTCTTCTTCTAAAATTCTTATGTTTCATGCCTTACATTTAAGACTGTTATCCATCATGAATTAATTTTTGTTAGTGGTGAGACATGCAGATCCTGTTTCAGCCATCTCCAGATGGCTATCCAATTTTCCCAGCACCATTTATTAATAGGGATTCTTTTCCCCAGTGTATGTTTTTGTCTGCTTTATCAAAGATCAGATGGCAATATGAGGATGGTTTTATGTCTGGATTCTCTGTTCTGATCCATTGGTCTAGGTCAAACAAAGATTATGTGATCTTCTCAATAAATGCAGAAAAAGAATTTGACAAAATTCAGCACCCTTTTATGATCCAATCCAATTAACAGTTTAGCTGAAACAGAGATGGTTTACTGCTATAGTTAGTTTCACGTTAGTTCCTGTTTCAGAAGCCATCAAGGGATACTGGCTGTGTTTATTACGGGCCCCTCTCTCCAGCAGGAAATTAAAGAACTGGAGAAACCTGAGATGCTGTTTTTTTCTTTTCAGCCAAGACCCCAAACTTTTTGTTGCACCTACACCTTTCCGAATTCAGCAAAAGTTCTAAGGAGAATTTGAAGGGGAGTGAAGAGATCTAGCTGGTCAGCTAGGAGTCTCACCCATTTCAGTCATTCACACTGGCCACATGGATATTAAAAAACTCCTCTCTTTAATCTGGTAGAGTTCCTCTGCCTATGGCAAGCCCAGTCCTCCACTTACAAGGACCCAAACTAGGCAAACAGTGGCTGCAGATCTCTGCTAGCACAGAGACTACATATCTATCATCAAGATGTTTTCTTCACTTTGTGTTTTTCGCTCTCTGACGCTTTTAAGAAATACATGATAGTGTGTGTGTGTGTGTGTGTGTGTGTGTGTGTGTGTGTGTGCACTCTTGGTTGTTCTGGCTGGAGGGACATTTTATTTAGACTATATCCAACTCCTCCGGAAGCAGAACTCTCCAAAGATTGTCTTTGGAGTACTGTATTTATTACTGTATTAATTCTACTCTTGGAAATAAATTTAGCAATGCTGAAAACCTTAGGATAGGTTCTTCATTTTATCAAATTCTTTCGATAATTAAGGACATTAAACTATATATTACCATTTCATAGTGGCATATTCTGATTCTTAATTTTTTCTTCAATATATAAAATTATTAAGGCAGTTTAAAGATGAAATATGATGAGCATAACATTAATATATGCTAGTCTTTCAATCACTAAAGTTTATTTTTCATTATTTCATAATAAAACTTACATTTTACACCGATTTTATTTTAGTTTAAGAAGTTACTGAATTTGAGAATTCACTTACTCCAGCATTCTCAAATCTACACATTTTCCTCTGTTTTAGACCATTATGTTTTCCTGCTTTCATTTTCAAAACTTATTACTTATTCAGCACAACAAAGATATTTCTTTTCTCTTCTTTTTGCTTTTTTTTAAAAAATGTGCTTCTTCATGAGTCATTCAGATTTGTTCTCAGCATAATAATGACAGAAAATTATTTTTGAAAAGAATGGCTCAACATTACCAACAAGGTGTTGTTTTTCATTCCTTATTCAATTTCAAGAAAATTTGACCAATCTCAATGTAAATTATTTCCTGCTTTGTCAGCTTTCTTACTGAGTATTTATCTCAATTCTGATAAGTATTTAGTCAGATCCTTTTGGGCTAATATAATACAAATATGAAATTTAAAAAATCTCATTTCTAATTTAATATTAATAGCTTATAAATTTTTCCTTAATCAAATTAATGATTTCTCCATTCTGCGGCATTCGGTAGATGCTCCTTTATTTTCTGTGAATTCATATTTGGAGATATAAGTGTTCTTTCTCTATTAGTGAACTTTAATCAGGACCATCACAAAGTATTCAAAAGGCCCTAATAATGGTTGAACTGTGAAGGGAATGTTCAGAAGTCTTGAACTAGTTCCTCCGTAGAGCTTTCTTTACCCATAATAAAAATAGCTAAATTTATTTAGATGTGAATATTTTCTTTTAATCTTCCCAATAACCATATGGTATAGCTACTATTGTATCACTATATTACAGATAAAGAGTGAGGGTTGATGGATTAAGAAAATTGCTCAAAGTAACATATGTAAAATTGACCCTTGAAAAAAATGAGTTTGACCTGTATGGATCCATATATGCACAGATTTTTTAAATAAAAATTACATTGAGTGTGTCTGCCTCTCCTGCCTCCCCTTTCACCTCTTCTGCTTCTTCTGTCTCTGCCACCCCTGAGACAGCAAGACCAACCCCTCCTCTTCATCCTCCTCTTGAGCCTACACAACATGAAGACTATGAGGATAAAGACCTTTATGATGATCCACTTAATAAATAGTAAATATATGTTATTTTCCTTATGATTTTCTTAATAACATTTTACTTTCTTTAGCTTACTTTATTGTAAGGATACAGTATATAATGCATGCAAGATGTGTTTCCAAATGCATGTTAATTGACTGTTTAAACTATTGATAAGGCTCTTAGTCAACAGTAGACTATTAGTAGTTAAGTTTTTGGAAAGTCAAAAGTTATATAGAGATTCTTGATTGTGTGGCGGGTCAGTGCCATTAACCATTGTGTCGTTTAAGGGTCAACTACATATGTGTGTGTGTTTGTGTTTGTGTGTGTGTGGTAGCATCAGAATCCATCAACAGTCTGACTCTAGAGCTTGTCCTCTCAATCACTCTACTACTTTGCCACTTTGCAGTTATTTATGTACTATATAAAATACCACTGAGCATTCAAATGATATTGAAAAGGGATGCTCTGTCAATATATAAACAAAAAAAAATTCCTTCCCTAGGTATTGCATTTTTATAATAAGGACCACATATGTCTAAATGTTTGGCAGAATAAGAAAATCTCTTCTTATACATACTGTCTTTACTCAGAAGAAAATAACAGCTGCCAAACTTCAAATGACACCTTTTTTTGTGTGCGTTAAAAATCTCTTTTCCAGGAATCCTGTTATATATCTCTAATTCTGGTTTCTATCATATTCATATTAACTTCAGAAAAAGATTGTCAAATAAGTGGACTTTAAGTCGGAAACAAACAATATATATAGTTAATTTTTGAGAGAAAATATCAAATTATGAAAAATTAGTGAACTTTTTCTTTTTAATTTACTGGATTGCAATGTTTGTTACATCATTTAAAGATTAAATTTAATCTCTCCTTATGTCCTTAACTCCATGAACTTGATAGTTATGCAATGTCAGTGGTTTGGGAGTTTGTGTTTGTTTGCTTGTTAAAATGGAGATGGCCCTTATCTTCTTAGGAATGCATACATTATGGGGAGATTTATGACTGACTTAAGCAAAGGAGAATTTATTGGAAGAATATTAGAGGGCAATTTAGGGTAGAAGGTTTTAGATGAACAAGAATTAAAGGAATCCCCCAAAAAAGAAGAGGGAAATAGATTCTAATTATCAGCCCTTTATCACGAATATTTTCTCCCATTCTGTAGGTTGTCTGTTTGTTCTCGTGATTGTTTCTTTGGTTGTGCAGTAGCTTTTTAATTTGATCAGGTCCCATTTATTTATTTATTTTTTTGTTGCTATGATTGCCTTTGGGGTCTTCTTCATAAATTCTTTGCCTAGGCCAATGTCTAGAAGAGTACTTCCAATGTTTTCTTCTAGAATTCTTATAATTTCACACCTTAGGTTTAAATCTGTTATCCGCCATGAGTTGATGTTTGTGAGAGGTGAAATGTGCAGATCCTATTTCAGACTTCTACATGTGGCTATCCAGTTTTCCCAGCACCATTTATTGAATAAGGATTCTTTCCCCATTGTATGTTTTTGTCTGCTTTGTCAAAGATTAGATGGCTATATGAGGATGGTTTTATATCTGGGTTCTCAGTTCTATTCCATTGGTCTGTGTCCCTGTTCTTGTGCCAGTACCATGAAGTTTTGGTTACTATAGCCTTGTAGTATAGTTTGAAGTCTGGTAAATTTATGCCTCCCATTTTGTTCTTTTTGCCTAGGATTGCTTTTGCTATACAGGGTCTTCTCTGGTTCCATATGAAGCGTAAAATTATTTTTTCTATATCTATGAAAAATGACGTTGGTATTTTAATAGGGATTGCATTGAATCTGTAGATCACTTTGGGGAGTATAGACATTTTAACAATGTTGATTTTGCCAATCCATGAGCATGGTATGGTTTTCCACCAGTTTATGTCCTCTGCTATTTCCTTCCTCAATGTTTCATAGTTCTCCCTACAGAGGTCTTTTACCTCGTTAGTTAAATATATTCCTAGGTATTTTTTGTTGTTGGTATTGTGAAGGGTACTGAGTCTTTGATTTGGTTCTTAGCTTGACTGTTGTTGGCATATAAGAATGGTACTGTGAGAGGTAGAAAATTTTTGTGGAGACAATGAGTTTAAGCTCCTATGAGAAAGTTGTCTTCAAATACTTCTACTATTCAACTCCTCAAAAAAAAACTCTGGCTACCTTCTTGGAAAGGAGAGGGAAAAATACAATAACATGATAACAATTATCATCTCTTCAAAATATTAATATTTGTAGCAGTGAAAATAGAATAAAATGTAACATCATATTATACATTATATTTCCTCTCTTGATAAAACCACTAACAGTGAAAGAGAAAAAATTTGTATCTGCTTTTGACACATAAACTGAGTAGTGTTTTGCTTCTAAAGATACATTTAGAAATTGCCTAAAACACACAGAGCCATAATTTTTGTAATATTGACACATTTATTCATCATAGGCTTTGAAATGCTTCCCTTTAACTACTAGTAAATTGTGAACCAAAATGCAATGAAGAACGCTTTTTAGATTTAATGATGTTTGATACATTTGAATCCATTGTCAGCAACAAAGCTTTACGAAATAAGAATGTTTCTTTAATTTTTATTTTAAGAATTGGTATACATGCACAGACCAGTTCTGCATAGTACTACTGTTTGCTTTGATATTTGACTTGGGAAGTATGTGGCCATATAAATGCTGATAATTATTATTACAGGCTAAGGAGAAATTTGTGCCTAAAGCTACAAGGTGACTCACATATATCTGGAAAGGAATACTTAGATATATCTAAGAATCATTTGTAGCTTTTCTGGTTAAGCAGAATTCACTTAATCGCCAGAAAATTGTAGATTTGGGCATTAGAATAAAGGAGGTAGATAAATGAGAAAATTTCCTTGTAAGACTTTTGATTGAAAAAATCAATTTGAATCAGAGACAATAGAAAATAATTAACTTCTTGGAGAATTTTTTCTAGTCATTTTATTTTTTTTTGTAAGGATCTGCAGATGAATTTTTCCATGGCATATGCTCCATAAACCCACCCAGATGTGTGCAATTTCTTGAGGCATTCATAGTCTGCTTTCCCCCAGGACTTTGTTTTTTAAAAGCTGCTAATAGTGTACTTTCATGTCTATAGTCTCATTGTTTTGATTTATTAAAGGTTGTCTTACTTCTTTTGAGAAACCATTTGTAAGCTTACAAAAAAAGGCAGTGAAGCTGTGCTTTTATGTCTGCAGATTAACGATAGATTCATTAATCAAGAGGTAGAGGTGAAGATAACTGCTAGATTCTCCCAGAGGCAAAAAAAAAAAAAAAATGAAAATAAACAAAAACAAAAAAACTCCACAAAATATTAGCAAAGCAGAATTAGACTTTTTGACAGTCTTATTTAGCCTCTATTTTTCAACTGTGACATTAATGGATATGGCATTGTGATGAAAAACCTTAAATACAAGTTGAAATTTTAAAAAATCCGTTTATAAAGACATTAAAAGTAATGGGACTGCAAATGTGTATCTCACAATTTTAAAAAGATTAAATACCTGATGCTGCGTATAATCAGTGGTTTGTTAGGCATTATTGTATGTTCTAAAGTAAAGGATTGGGTAATGCTTTTAACTGGCAAGAACCAAAAGAGGTGGTTTAACAATATTTCTTTATTTCAACACCTAATATTTTCAATTGAAAATTTACCCATTACTCATGTCTTTTCCACTATTAGGATACAGGTATATTAAGCTATACATATCAGGATAGATAGATAATAAAAAAATAGGTAATGGGTATACCAACCAAAAGAGGGGGGTTAACAATATTTCTTTATTCCAACACCTAAATATTTACAATTGAAATTTTCCCATTACTCATGTCTTTTCCACTATTAGGATACAGATGTATTAAGCTATACATATCAGGATAGACAGATAATAAAAAAATAGGTAACGTGTGTGTGTGTGTGTGTGTGTGTGTGTGTCAAGATATATAAAGGATCTAGAGAAGATAAATCCCCTCCAACTCCTTTTTTTCTCATTTATATAACCTTTTGAGAGTTAGCTTTCTTTCTCTAGCTACCAGTTTCATATTCTCTAGATAGCTTCTGTAGGTACTTTTCTAATTTGGTGTTGACTTTGTTTTAATTAACAATTAATTCTTAATGGTCTGTCCCATACCAGTACTATTCTCAGTGGGAAAACAGACATGAACGAGGTACAGTACCCAAAGGAACTGAAAACTTAGGTCCACATAAAAACTTGCATGCAGATGTTTATATTAATAGAAGCTTTATTCACAATTGCTAAAACTTAGACGATGTCCTTCAGCAGGTGAATGTATAAATAAACTGTGGTGCTATCAGACAATAGAATATTATTCAGCACTAAAAAGAAATGAGCTAGCAAGCCATGAAAAACATATGGAAGAAATTTAAATGCATATTTCTAAGTAAAAGAAGCCAATATGAAAAGGCTACATACTGTATGATTCCCCAACTATATGACATTCTGGAAAAGACAAAACCGTGGAGGTAATACTAAGATCAGTAATTATCAGGGAATAGGGAGGGACAGAGAATGAACAGGTGAAGCACAGAGGAGTTTTAGGGTAGTGAAACTTCTCTGTATGATGCCATAATGATGTATACATTTCATTATACATTTATCTAAACTCATAAAATGCACAATACCGAGTGAGCCCTAATGTAAACTATGAACTTTAGGTGGTCAATGTAGGTTCATCAAGTGTAACAAATGTACCTCTCTGGTGGGGGGTATTGATAATATGGGAGGCTCTGTATGGGTATATGGGGAATTGCCATACCTTCTGCTTAATTTTGCTGTGAACCTAAAACTGCTCTAAAAAACAAAGCTGATTAAAAATTTATCAAGGACCTCAAAGTACTTTACGTAAATTATATTTATTTGTATTTACTATATTAGAAATCTAAAACTAGAATTTAAAAACATAATTATTAATTTATTTTAATATAATAATAATAAACCCATTATATGTTAACCTAAATGAAATATTTTGGTAAAAAAATATGTTTTCCAAAACAAAAAAGAAGAATGCTATTGTTCACATGTGTGCGAATTTCTTTAATGTCAACTTAATAGAAGATAGTTGAATGCTATCTTGTTTCTGCATTCAATGTGTTATAGTAAGTTGTATATTTGTGATATAAGAAATGAGATCTCACCTCACACTGATGTGAATTACGAAAAAAGAGAGGCTCACAGACCCTTAAGAAGGCATGGGGACCTCAAGGATCTTTAGACCATGCTTGGAGAACCAGCACTCTAATTCTACCTCTTTTTCCTACTCAAGGAAGCATGTAGAAATATAATTAAACCAAGACAACAGTTTTAAAATTAAAATTTTAATATTTTAATCACATGCTTTTTAATATTCCATGATACGTAACTTCTAATAAACCTCACATCTAACCACGCCTGATCTGTTTTTCACAATACTTAACAGTGACCTTTGCTATTACGGAGGGTTTACATTTAAATCTTTTTCTGCAGATGGAGTTCTGTAGGCCTCATTTGCCGTTTACTACTTGCTTTAATTCTCCAAAGCTAATCACTCCCTATGCTGCCAGAAAAGGCAGAAGATAGTTATAGAACTAAGCCTCTGTACTGATGATGCTTAAATATTGTCATTTATTACTTTCAGCATCTCTCGTTACTTAAGTTATTTAGTCCTTGGATTCAAATGCTGCTAAAGTGAAATGCCAAATTGAGACCGTATCCTTTTATATAATCTCCAATGGAGACCATTCCTCAAAAAATTGTTTTCTCCACTTTCAAATCCCTTTCATGAACTGTATGCCTTTTTCTTTCCTCTAGTCAATAAGTGCCCAGAGCTCATAAAGCTGTACAAAGCCCTGACTGCAGCAAAGCACATGAGCCTGGCTTTTCTTGAAACCAGGATTCTGGGTTATGAATATCTGGCTTGTCACACACCTTCAAATAGACTGTATAGAGTTCTGTTTTTACTACTAAGTAGAATGGGGCTATTTTTGTAGATAAATTACAAATTTCCTAAATTAGTTTACAGAATGTCATTAAGGAATGTTACTTGATGACTCCTCTCAGTATCATGTGCTTTTTAACATTTTAATAATGACATCCATTTGTCTTCACTATTTCTCAGCAGTCCTTTCAATTATCTGCTATTCATTTTCTTTAACATGCCCCTCAGTATTTCTTTGAATCTCCCTTTAAATGCTTAGACTTGTTTTCACTCCCTCTACTAATAGTAGAAAATTTCCATTTTTGTTCTACTAAAATTAAAGCCATTCAGCAGGAATTAAAGCTATGCTTTTGTCCGTCTTGAAATCATTCCACACCTTCAACCTCTACCGTCATGTCTTCTGTCTCAAGAAACCCTTCCTTAGATTCTTCAATCCGGTCATGCTGCTATAACATAGCTCCATTTGTTCATTTTGAATGTATTGATGGATCAAGAAAATATTCCAAGCACTTTGTTGGACACACTTAGATGGGCATAATTTCAAAGAGATACTGTTCACCAGTAGAAATAAAAGGGATGAAGTACACTATGAATTAAGAAGATGGACTGATTACTCATAATGGGCGTGAGAGGAAAGGAATGAAAAGGACACTGAGAAATAGATAACTTTTCATGGGCTCCTATTGGATAGATGAAACTTAGACATACTGAGATGAGGGAAAGAAGGTATGTAAGTCTTCTGAAGCAGCCACAACAAAATACCACGGACTAGTTGGCCTGAACGATGAAATTTACTTTTACTTTTTCACAGTTTTGGAAACTAGAAGATCAAAGTGTTGGAAGGTTTGGTTTCTTCTGAGGCCTCTCTTCCTGACTTACAGATGCTGGCCTTCCCACTGGGTCTTCACATGGCCTTTCCTCTGTGTGTATACATCCCTGGTCAGATTGCATTAGAGCCCAACCCAATGACCTCATTTTAACTTAATCACTTCTTTAAAGATCTTGTCTTTAAATAAGGTTACATTTTGAGGTACTGGAGGTTGAGACTTCAACATATGAATTTCAGGAGAACACAACAGGAAGTTTAGGGCATTCCAAGTGGAAGGGGAAAATGATGTAAAGCACAGAATAGAAAGTGGAGAAAATCAATGAGGAATGGATACTTTCCCCATTCATATATAAAAATATGTATTAAGTATCTTCTTGTGAGCTGTACATTCTCATAAATATTTTTATATTGATAATAGTCATTAATATAAATGAAATAGAAGGGTTATCAATATCAATAAAATGTTAAGTTATTTTAAAATTATTATAACATATTTTAGAGTGGTCTGAAATTCATATTCACAAGATTAACATAGGATAATGATCTAAAATGCTTAAATATATTTATTGGGTTTTTAATAGTAGCTCTAATTTATTCTATCTTGTTTAAGTTTCCATCATCTCAATCTCCTTCAGAGAATGTTTATGATGAATAAATGCATGATAAGCAATTATGAGGCAAAGATGCAAAGTATCATAATATTTAGTTGTAATTTAATTTCTTGTAAAAAGTAGAGAATACAGATGGTCCCTGACTTATGATTGTTTGACTTACAATTTTTCTACTTTATAATGGGTTTATCAAAGTATTTAATGCATTTTCAAATTATGATATTTTTGACTTATTATGGGTTTATTGTGACATAACCCCATCAAAGTTGGAGCATCTGTATATATTAAGTATAATATTACCCATGTCATCTTTCGCTAAAATGCAATATTAAATATTTTTTAAAGTTTTATAATATAAAGCAATATAATACAAAAATAATTATGAAAAAATAATGCAAGAAATAACCTTTAAATTCATTAGTTATAGCTAAAATTTTTGTGAGATATACTTACAAATTGTCATATGCATGTGTAACGCACGTATTTCATATGTTTATATATATATTTAAGTATATATGTATTTTAAATTATACATAAACTTACATACTTGGTTACGTATATAAGTTGACAATTTTAAGTGAATATGAACTTTGATAGTTAAATTCTTAATGAATAGATTTGCATTATATTTATTTTTAAATATTTACTATAAAATATGTGTTCCCCCTAAGAGGACAAATGATTTGAAGAAACTCAAACTACAATCTCTTTTTCATATTCCTTCGGTGTGATTTAGGAAATCTTTAATAGAAAATAAAAAACCCAACAGATTAAGTTAATAATTTTGTAGTTATTTTTTGCTGATTATAGTAAAATATACTTAAGTACCTATTTAAACTTTTCTAAAAAGCTACTGCAAAGCTGTTAGATTCAATCATCTTTTGGTCATAACTAGTCAGAGACAATTTATAAATATTAACTTAGAAGAAAGTCATATTTGTCATCCTGTGTGACTTATGAAATCATTATTATAAGAGAGTATCAAATAAAAAGTTTAATGGAGAAGAGAATTCTGGGACAGTGGTAGAACAGAAAGCACCAAGAATCTGTCTCCCCACCTAGACAGTATACTCTGGTTGAATCTGTCTGATGTAACTATTTGAGAATGGTGGAGTCTATTGAAGATGGACAACTTTCAAAGGAAGGCTTGGACTTTAAATTTTGGTTAACTTCAGTCAATCACAGTTCTTAGTGCAGCAGCTATTGTCCACCTCCCACCCCCAGTCCTGTGGCATACATCTGTGTATGTGTTCCTGGAGCAACCTATACACAGCTTGTGGGAGCCAGGGTGGGCAAAAATGACCCTATTCTCAAAATATTGGTAATCTGTACTCTGATAATTGATTGCTGCTTTCAATCACATAAATGCAGACAAAGAAGTTGGTGGCCATTGTTGTAGTATTCACTCTTCTTATTGTAAGCCTCTTGCCCATTGACTAAAGTGATTTCCAGGGGATTTAATGGGCTGGCATTATTCTCCTCTTCACTCTTTATTTTTACCTCTTTCCCCATTAGGGGACCATGCATTAAAGACTAAGACATTGAAAACCAACTCTATACACAGGGAAAATTAGAAAGTGATACCTTATCCCCAGGGAAAGGCACAGACTCAAAAAAGAACAGAGAAGACCTGAAGTTTGTTCCTCAGGCTGACATTTGGCACAAAGACGTCCTACAACAATAAAACAAAACAAAAATAGCAAAGCACAGTAAACCCTGGGGAAGAAGGAAAATCTGATTTCCAGAGTTACTACATTATTAGATTCAAATTTCCAGTTTTCAAAAAAAATGACAAGGCATACAAAGAAACAAGAAAATATGGTCCATTTGAAGGAAAAAAAAATGAATCAGCAGAAACTATCCCTGAGAAAAGACCATTTGGAAGTTCTATTAGACAAAGACTTTAAAATAGCTACCTTAAAGATACTCAGAGAACTAGAGGAAGATGTGGAGAAAGTCAAGGAAATGATTTATGAAAATAAAAATATCAATAAAGAGATAGAAAATCTAAAAAGAATTCAAAAATAAATTCTGGAGCTGAAAAGCACAATAAGTGAAATGAAAAAGTAACAAGAGAAATTTAACGTCATATTTGAGCAGACGGAAGACAAAATCAGCAAACTCGTAGATAAGACAAGATTAGGATGTCAATTTTCACCACTTCTATTCAACATAGTATTGTAAGACCTGGTCAGAGCAACCAGGCAAGAGTAAGAAAAAGAGGGCATCCAAATTGAAAAAGAGGAGGTAAAACTATCCCTTTATGCTGATGGTATGATCCAATATCTAAAAGCTACAAAGACTCCTCCAAAAGACTCCTAGAATTGATAAATAAATTCAGTAAAATCTCAGATTACAAAATTAATGTATACAAATCAGTAACATTTCCATACACTAATAACAGCTATGCTGAAAATCAAATCAAGAATTCAGTACCATTTACAATAGCTGCAAAATGTTAAAATACCTAGGAATTTACTTAACCAAGTAGGTTAAAGATCTCTACAAGGAGGACTATTAAACACTGATGAAAGAAATTGCTGATGACAAAAAGAATGGAAAATATCCCATGCTCATGGATTGGAAGAAACAATATTGTTAAAATGTCCATACTGCCCGAAGTGACTTACAGAGTCAATGTAATTCTCATTAAAATACCAATGTCATTTTTCACAGATCTAGAAAAAATAATCCAAAGTTCATATGGAACCAAAAAAGAGCCTGATTAACCAAAGCAATCATAAGCAAAAAGAACAAATTGGCAGCCACCACATTGTCTGGTTTTAGTGCCATTGCTAAGTCTTAGCTTGAATTAATTATTATTCGTTATAAAGAGCTGCAAAACCAAAACAAAATAAAATATAGTGGAAGGCTGTAGTAATCAAAACAGCATAGTACTGGTGTAGGAATAGGCACATAAATCAATGAAACAAAATATAGAACTCAGAAATAAAATCACATACCTGTAATCAACTGATCTTTGACAAAACAGACAAAAACATACACCAAAGAAATATGCCCTATTCAGTAAATGATGCTGGGAAAATTGGAGAGCCACATGCAAAAGAATAAAACTAACTGTATCCCTATCTCTCACCATGCAAAAAAATTAAGACAGATTAAAGATTTAAATGTAAGACCTGAAACCCTAAACATTCTAGAAGAAAACTCATGAGAAACTCTTATAGACATTGGCGTAGGCAAAGAATTTATAACTAAGACTCCAAAAACAAATACAACAAAAACAAAAATAAATAAATGGGACTTAATTAAACTAAAAGTTTCTGCACACCAAAAGAAATAATCAATGGAGTATATAGACAACCTACAGAATGGGCGAAAATATTTTCAACCTATGTATCCAACAAAGGATTAATATCCAGAATCTATAAGGAACTCAAATCAGCAAGAAAAAAAAAACTCATTAAAAAGTGGGCAAAATAAATGAACAGATATTTTTCAAAAGAAGATATACAAATGACCAACAAACATGAAAAAATGCTCAACATCATTAATCATCAGGTAAATGCAAATTAAAACTGCATTGAGATTCCACCTTACCCCATCAGAATAGCCATTATTAAAAAGCAAAGAAACAATAGATGTTTGCCTGGATGAATTAAAAAGGGAACACTTGTACATTGTTGGTGGCAATGTAAATTAGTACAACCTCTATGGATAACAGTAAAGAGATTCTTCAAAGAATTAAATGTAGACCTACCGTTTGATTCATCAATCTCACTACTGCATATCTACCCAAAGAAAGAGAAGTCATTATATCAAAAAGAGACATGCGCTTACATGTTTATTGCAGCACAATTCACAATTGCAAATATATGGAATCAACCTAAGCATCCATCAATTGATGACTGAATAAAGAAAATGTGGTCTATATCTTATCCAACCATAATAGAATGACAAAAAGAATTAATGGAGATGTATGGGGGCAATGGTTGCACAACATTATCAAAGTATTGTACCTCTGATCCATAACCTTAAAAATGGTTAAGATGGTAAATTTTTGTAATAAGTATTTTACCACATTAAAAAAATTGAAAACAAACCAAAAAAAAATTAGCAGAGCTACTATAAAATATGTCTGTATATATACAAATATTTCCTCATATACAAGCTATCAATAGATTGTTAGCCTTGCTTTAAACCTTATGTTTCTATTCTTGCTTATTCTATGTTATAAATCCTAATGCCTGTATTCAAGTAATCACCTTCTTAAACTATAAAATTCATTATAGACTATATTCTAATATGTTTATCATTTAAATTCATTTCAGAACTTTCAGTGAATCATGAGAAAAGTTAGTAAAAGAAAATGAAAATGCATTTTAGGTAATTAAATAAGACATTCCATTTTCCTCCTTGCACCACCCCACACCCCCATTCCCACCTCAGAATCTTTTTCTATTAAGCTTCCACTCTGTTTCCTTTACTAAGTAGGGAATTAGAGATGGCTAAGCAGGTGGTGATATCCATATTCTGGGAGTGACCTGTGTCATTCTTTTAGTTTAACAAAAAAAATTGAATTTTGATTTCTTGGGTAATAAGCTTAAAAGACATTATTCCTTCAGAAATGAATTCAGAGGAAGATTAAGTCAAACCTAGAAAATTACTGTTTCAGCCTAGTACTTAGGGGATTAAAAACAAGCAAACAAAAAACCTGATACTTACTTATATGAGCAGCTTCCTGCTGTGAACATGTCTCATTTCCCATGCCTACATTCTCTTTCCTACAATCTCACTATATGTAGGGAGCCATGGTAACTATGGTTCTTGCTGCCCAGCATAGTATCTTTTTACCCTTTTATGATAACAAAATGTAGCTTTGGAAATGGTGGATAACTATTTACTGTAGTTTGAATGTGGCAGACAGACATAGGGCAGTCACGTAATAGCAACCTGGCAAATTAGTTTGCCTGGCCTCAGTCACCACAGTTGCTAGTCCAGGGATTGGTACATAATAAAGATTAGAACAGAAAGAATTTCACAGAATAGGAAACTAAAATTGAGTATTAAAATATCAAAGGTGAAACATGATGAGAACTGTCGATTTGTTCGATATTCAAAATGTTCAAATGTTTTTAAAATGTGCCTT
>RJWJ010019890.1:0-29680 GCA_004363605.1 Indri indri | reverse complement strand
GCTTGAGCCCAGGAGTTTGAGGTTGCTGTGAGCTAGGCTGATGCCACGGCACTCGCCCCAGGCAAGAGAGTGAGACTCTGTCTCAAAAAAAAAAAAAAAAAAAAAAAAAACTCTGAGAATGTATTTTGTGTGTATTCTAAAATTTACGATGACAGCATCTGCTATTTATTTATTATCAGACTATTTCAACTTGCTTTGAAAAGGTTCTTGAACAGCGTTTTATAACATCTGCCAGCAAGATGTTTTGTCTACAAAATTATCTTTTTATGCACTCATTACAAAGTGGATAGTATGTCACTCTTATCACTTGCATGAGGACATAAGAGGCTGTTAAACTAGACTATGGTGGCAAATATATGTAATTTACATAATGTGATAAAGTATAATATTTAAGATACACAGAGCTAAAATGGATTTTAAATCATTTTAATTTTTCATTATTTTGGTCAGTGTGGTAGTCCTAAAGGGCTTGGAGCCCTTGAAATTGATTTTGATTATAATCATTATGGTTTTACAATGAAAAGTGACTTTGTATGAGAGCACACCATCCATCATAACTTTAAATGTAATTCCAACAGACCAGGACATAGCAATACTAATTTAATCAAATTGATATTTAAAAATATATTATACAGCATTCAGAACTGCCAACTAAATACATACTAACGGATTTTCTGTTCCATTTTTTAAATGACATTTATAGGACTATGGTGAAGATATAAAAATGATAATTTCAGAGCAATTATTTATTTCAAGAAACCAGTAAATCAATTAAGCTACCTGACACTTTATCATCTGATGAAAAATTTATAAGCTTGTTTGATTGTCATAAAAATAAAATGATGTCTTTGAAGATGCTAAAAGACTTCTCAAAGAGCTACTAATACTGATAGCACACAGTTCCGACAGTTAAAAGGATATTTTGAACTTCACACCAAGGAGAATCAAGGAAAAGTTAGTATGTACATTTTGCAGTTACTGGACATACATTTTTTTTACCTTTTATAAAAGTAAGAAATGCAAATATTAATGCTAAGACTCTACAAGAGGGAGTTATATTTTGTTATTTGCTTCAAAATTTCAGTTCTCATATTAACAGTTATTATTTAGTTCATAATATATTTAGTTAACCAAAAAGAAGGTGCATAAACATATTGTTTTTCTGAGCCACTTTTAAAAGATCCATTAGCAGAATTGCTTCTGGCAGTTTCATCTTCAGATCAGCAATTTTAAAGCCTCAGTTGTCACCAAACAGAAGAATCTGGGGAAGCTGAATAAAATAAGGAAAGAGAGAGATGAGAAAACAGTTAGGGTTCAACATTGGGATTCAATTTATAAAGACCTAAAAAAGCCAAGTTTTTGTTTATGATATTTGCACCAAGTTCTTCCTAGACTTAACCTCTTTGCAATAACTTTTTCTAAACTTGTATTGAATCCCTACTTTCTGTTTGAATTCAGATAGTATTGGAGTTAGGTAGTTGTGCTTTTATATTCGGTGGTATATTTTCATTCATCTATTTTAGAGCATTTTTTCGAGAAATTAAGAGCTTAGAAAATAAATTTGTATCCCAAGTTTTTTATTATTTCAAAGTAAATTTAAATGTACTTTTATAGATGACTGATTACATTATTTTTATACTTGTTTACAGAGCTGGTGATACTAGTAACTATAATTTATTCAAGAATGTGGACAAGGAGACATTTTCTGATATTTTAAAAATGTGTTTATTATTGATATATGTGAGATGAACACATAGTGCTGTAATATAGGACCTGTTCCTACAAAGGTAACTTTTAAAAAAAATTCATAATATGAAAACTGTTTATATTTGATATTATATTAAAGAAATCATTAAAAAATAAAAATATGATTCATTTTTAAATAGTCTTATTTACTCATAGAATACTCATGGTAATAGTAGGCCTTTCTCAGAGGAGTTAACTCACTTGGTGCAACCAGGACTACCAATATTATCCAAATCCTCTCAAGATACTGCTTTTAATTTTTACATACCTAAAATTTAAACAGTAAACTATTGCATTTATGTATTCTGCTTTGTTTGGCTTGAATTGCCTCCCCCGGGTACTTGAACTAAATATTTTCATAATTCACTCTTTTTGTTCCTAATTTATTTCATAATGTATTCATTTCAGCTCAAAAAGATATGATAGCATGAATGCAGAAATAGTGTATACATCCACAAGAAAGCTTAGATGCACACTTTTTTAACATCAGTGTCCTGAGTTGAATTTTCATAATATTGACAGTTCTTGTTGCCATTGTTCTGCACCATACCGAGTGTGCTGACCCTGCTGTGAAAGACCTTCTGTTATCAAAAATTGATGCTAAATCCAAGCTGTTAGCAGCAGCTTTTTATGTAAGTGCAGTAGATTGAACAAACTGTTTCAGTGCCGTAGAGTCATGGAAAGGTCAGAAACAGCTCTGACCATTAAATGATATCTATTAATTTTGCTCTGGAGAACAAGTTGCCCAGTTAGACAGTGATAGAGATAATTGCTTTGACTGTGAAGCCATTAAGCAAGTTTTAAGGAATTTAAGCTGTGGAAAGTGTGATAATGCCTACTTAATGCTTTAAGGTAAACATTAGAGTTCAAGTGAGAGACAAGAAAGGGACACATACACACACACACACACAAAATTTTGAAATTTTTTTGCAAGATAAACTCCCATAGACAATTAAAGTCCCTTTATTAAAAATATTTGGATTTATTGGCATAAGAAGCTATTTTGGTTGGGTTTTGAAAGCGTAAAATACTGACTTGAAAACAGTGCCACCTTATTCAAGACACACATTTCCTAATTTGAGGAATCCTTCCATGGCAGAATAAAAAAATGCCAAAGTGTAGCTAACTGCAATTTCTTAGGTAGAACTACTTTTAACTGTCAGACTACGCACTCATCCAAACATATATATTCTCTTTCTTTCTCTGAATATGATGTCAGAGCTGTTCAGTTAAAGGGCAAAACAGAAAATAATGAAGCCTTGTCCACAAATAATGAGAAAATATAGGGATTTATGTATCTAGGAGTTTATCAATATCTTTAAGAGGGATTTGGAAGCCCACTTGCGTTGAAAAGGAGGAGATTCGAGGCCCCATAACCCAAATCTCTAAAATGACAGAGGCTGCCATCTGTCATACAGATTATCTATAGGTATATGCGATGTGTGTGTGTGTGTGTGTGTGTGTGTGTGTGTGAACTATGACTTCTAAAACTAAAAGTTTCTGAAACTGAAACCAAGTCTTTAGGTCACAGTGTTGAAGATGTGCTCTCAATATATTAAATGTTGAAGAAGATAGTCATACATAAGGCAACCACGTTACATAAAATTCTGTAAAAAGATAGTATATAACAAAGGAACAAAAAACACAATGATAACATGATCATTGAACATGCTGGCCCTGATCTGATTAATCACTCATAAATGAAGAAATGTCAGATAAGTGGAAGTGGGAGGTCATAGAGCAAAAGGGAAGTGCATTTGAAGCTTTAAATATCCTCTAACAAATGAGTCCTCTTTCCTATTTCTCTAATAGTGTGCTGTGCAGGTGCCTGGAATGGTCATTGAATTGTGTGCAGCAGAGTAAATTGAAATGATTCTGTGTCTATAAATCATTCAACAGCCAAGCAACAAAAATCTACTATGCATTTGGCACAAATCTAGATGAAGCAGTTTCTTGCTCAGGAGCTCATGGACTCTGCACACTTGTGTGGCTGTATCTAATAATATTTACCATAGTGTAGTGCTGTTCCTCACTTTTAAATGAGAAAGATGAAACTAGGGAGAATTAACAAATTGTCACTGTCTTTTAGTCATGAAGCAGTGAGAATTGGATGTGAACTCAGTTAGTCTGATTTTAATGTCCATAAATTTAAAACACTCTATTATATTTTCTAGCGTGGGGGTGTGCCTTCTCTCTCCACAACTATTCCCCCATCTTCTTTTGTCCATTTTTCTCTGTCTCTTGTCCTTTCTGTTTATTCCATCCTTTCTCCCTCCATTTCCACCTTTTTTCCCTTCCTCTTTGCCTTTTTTTTTTTTCATTTTCTCCATTCTTTCTCTCTTTTCTTTTTCATCTTTGTATTACCAGTTCCTCAGAAATGACTGTGAATTTATGGACTGTTAGCAAAGCTACAAGGTAATATATGTAACACAGAAACTTCAGCATATAAGGCAAGAACCTTTAATTTTTTTTTAAATATATGAGGCCCTTAGGTTTCCTTGAGAAGATGAAAAAGAGAGCTCTGAATATGCTCCAGGGCACAGGAAGAAAGACTCTTGATCCAGGAAAGGGAAATGCTGCCACACACACCCTAGAAGAGGACTGTCTTAAGCAAGGTGAGAAAGCACCTCCCAGATGTGAAAGAGACGATGTTTATATCTTTCTTCAGATACAATAAAGATAGTGTTTTGAGTACGAAGGGGAATGATTTTCAGTGTTCCCCTGGTAATCTTGCACTGTTTATGTATGGGAGTATAATGAGAAGAGTGAAGCTATTTTACTGTTAGTTTTGTTTTTGTTTGCCTAAGAATCTATAAACACTAATAGAGGAAATGATTCTCACTGACATGTCAAACTATGCCACCAAATATATCAGCCACAAAATGGCTGGGTGGGAAGTAACCCAGTTGGAATTTACATCCATTAAAATCAAATGTTTGCTAATAACATTCAGTGAGCCCTCAGGGAAGTGATGGGGAAAAGGACGGGCATTTTACGGCTTGGATCATTAATTTTAATTAATGAGGATCTGATTATTAAAGGTGTTTTTAACATTACTTGAATGCTCTCAACAAGGAAAACGTATAATGGGAAGTAAGGCCTAGATTTCATTAAAAATTTTTCTAATCAGAGACTTGGAGTGAATATATATTCCAAGAAATTAAAAATGCAACATCCTATATTTGACAAAGGTTAATCTCTAGAGAAATAAAAATGTATGAAATACTACCTGATAATGTTAAATCCATATTTTTCAGAAATGAGATTGACTTTATTCTCCTCAGTATAAATGCAATTATCAAATAAATCTGTGTACGGCTACCTTGTAGAATATATCTATCTTAATATTTACTGTATAATTTCATCTGTTTAGTAGCTATGTACATACACATGGTAAACATATGTTTTGTGATTTTTTTTTAATTGTGGTAAGAACACTTAACATGCGGTTGACCTTCTTAATTGTAAATGTGCAAAACCATCTTGTTAATTACAGGCACAGGTTGTGTAATAGATCTCTAGATCTTATTAATATTTATCACACATAATTGAAATTTTATAACCATTGTAAAGAAACTCCCCATTTCCCCCTTTCTCCAGTTACTTGTAAACACCATTCTACTCTCTGTTTGTATAAGTCCGACTATTTTAGATAATTCATATAAGTGGAATCAAGCAGTATTTGTACTTATGTGACTGGCATATTATATTTAGCACAATTGCCTTCAGATTAATACATGTTGTTGCATATGGCAAGATTTTCTTCTTTTATTTAGGCTGACTAATATTTCAGTGTGTATAAAATCACATTTTCTTAATCCACTTATTCATCTAAGGACATTTATGTTGTTTTCATATCTTGCTTATTGTGAGTAAAGATGCAATGAACATGGAGGTTCAAATACCTCTTGGGCATCCTGATTTCAATTATTTTGCACATATACCCACAATAGGATTGCTGGCTCATATGGTAGTTCTGTGACTACTATGAATTCTTTTAAAATAATTTTTAATGTTTTGAAGAACCTCCATAGTGGCTATACCATTTTATATTACCACCAACACTGTACAAAGGTTCTAATTTCTCCACATCCTTGATAATATTTGTTATATTTTGTTTTGTGGTTGTTTTTGTAATAGCCATCCTAACCAGTGTGAAGTGATATCTCCATTGTGGTTTTCGTTTGCATTTTCCTGATGATTAGTGAAGATTAATTGAACATATTTTCATATACTTGTTGGCCATTTGTATTTATTCTTTGAAGAAGTGTCTATTTAGGTTCTTTGCCTATTTTTTAATCATTTTTTGTTAGTTTCGTGTGTTTGCTTTGATTTACTATTGAGTTGCAGGAGTTCCTAGTATATTGCCAATATTACCCAGTTATAAAATGTATATTAATAATTTGTAAATATTTTATCCCATTCCAGAGGTTGCCTTTTTACTGTTGATTTTGTTTTGTCTTGTTTTGCTTTGTTTTTTCCATGCCAAAACATTTTAGTTTGATGTAGACACACTTGTCTATTTTTGCTTTGGCTGTTTGAGTTTTTGCTGTTATATCCAAGAAATCATTGCCTAAACCTGCAGTCCCCACTCCCCTGGGCCACAGACTGGTACTAGGCTGTGGCCTGTTGGGAATCAGGCAGCATAGCAGGAGGTGAGTGGCAGGTGAGCCAGTGAAACTTCTTCTCTATTTAGAGCTCCTCCGCATCTCTCACATCACCGCCTGAGCTCCGCCTCTTGTCAGATCAACAGCAGCACTAGATTCTCACAGGAGAGTGAACCCTACTGTACACTGCACATGCAAGGAGTCTAGGCCGCGCCCTCCTTATGAGAATCTAATGCCTGATGATACGATGTGGAGCTGAGGCGGTGATGCTAGTGCTGGGGAGCGGCTGCAAATACAGATTATCGTTAGCAGAGAGGTTTGACTGCACAATAAATGTAACGCACTTGAATCAGCCTGAAACCATCCCACACACTCCCATCTGTGGAAATATTGTCTTCCATAAAACTGGTCCCTGGTGCCAAAAAGGTTAGAGACCACTGGCCTAAACCAGCATCATGAAATTTTTCCCTATATTTTTTTCTAGGAGTTTTCCAGTTTCAGGTTCAATGTTTAAATATTTAACCCATCTGAGTTGATTTCATTTATGGTATATTTAAGAGTCCAATTTCATTCTTTTACATGTGAAGATCCAGTTTCCCCAGCATCATTTATTGAAGAGACTATTATTTCCTCATTGTGTATCGTTGGCATCCCTGTCAAAATCAGTTGACTGCATATGTGTGGGTTTATTTTTGGGTTCTGTATTCTTTTCCTTTAGTCCATATGTTTGTTTTTATGTCAATATAATACTGCCTTAATTACTGTAGCTTCATGATGTATTTTTGAAATTAGGAAGTGTAGTGCCACCAGCTTTGTTCTTATTTCTTAAGATAGCTTTTGCTTTTTGGTGTCTTTTGTGGTTCCATATGAATTTTAGGATTTTTTTTCCTTTTCTGTTAAAAATGCCATTGACATTTTGGTAGGGATTACGTGAATCTGTAGGTCATTTTGGGTAGTATGCACAGTTCAACAATGTTCAATCTTCCTTCCATGAACACAAATGTCTTTCCATTTTTTTGTGTCTTTCTTAATTTTTTTAATCAATGAATCGATGCTTTGTAGTTTTTCTGCCTACCAATCTGTCGCCTCTTTGCTTGCATTTATTACTAAGTATTTCATTCATTTTAATGCTATTGTAATTGGTTTAATTGTTTTTTTTACCCCTAATTTCCCTTTTGGATACTTCATTGTTAGTGTATAAAAACACAACTGTTTTGTGTATGTTGATTTTGTATTCTGCCACCTTACTGGATTTGTTTATTACTTCTGACAGTTTTCGGCGGGGGGTGGGGAGGGGGTTGTAGGGTTTTCTCCATATAAGATCGTGTCATTTGCTAACAGAGATAATTCTGTTCTTCTTTGTCAATTTGGATGTTTTTCTTTCTTTTTCTTGCTTAAATGCCCTGCCTGGGACTTCCAGTACTATGTTGAATAGAAGGGCTGACACTGGACATTGTTGGCCTGTTCTGATCTTGGAGGAAAAGCTTTCAGTTGTTCACCATCAAATATGTTGGCTGTGGGGTTTTTCTTAGATGGACTTTATTATGTTGAGATAAGTTCCTTTCATAACCAGTTAGTTGAGAGTTTTTATTATGATAAGGTGTTGAATTTTGTCAAATATTTTTCTGCACCTACTGAGACAATGATGTGATTCTATCCTCTATTCTGTTAATGTGGCATATTGGATTAATTGATTCACTTATGTTGAACTATCATTGACTTATGGAAAAATCCCACTTGCTCATGGTATATTATTCTTTTACTGTGCTGTCGAATTTGGTTTGCTAATATTTTATTCAGCATTTTTATATCTATGCTCACTCAATATATTGGTCTGTAGTTTTTGTTGTTGTTTGTAGGATCTTTTTCTGGCTTAGGTATTAGGGTTTGTGATTGTTAATTATATTTCCTCTTGACATATTTAATTATTGGTCCTCCAGGTATCTTACTAGGATAATTAACTAGGAGTTAATTATTGTGTAAAAAGATGGACACTTCTTAGACTATACTGAAAAACTATCAAATACTAATCCAGAAAAATTAGTATTTATTCTCCTAATTAAATTCTAGTTGCTTCTCAAGGTTATAGATTGCAATGACTTACCTTAGACTATAGTACAGTTATCTCTGTGGTGCCACACAAAATATCCATAAAACAAATGATGTTGTTAAGTCCAGTAGGAAAGAAAAAGAAATAAGTCAATGCTCAAAGCAGCTGCCAAGGTCCTTTCCCACTATTTCACTATTACACTACAATAAATGAGTTTCAATGTTCCCTTTTATCTAGTTTCCTAAAAAAAATTTGAAAGGTTGAAAGAAAAAATCATTAACTCATTTTATTAAAATCTTAACATCATCTGATATAGCTTTATATCTTTGTTTTATTAATAGTTTAGATACAAAGCATATTTTTCTTAGCCTTAATGGTTTAAAATCTTAATTTAATGAACTTAATTTCATGATGCTTGAGCATGATTAAATGCATTTTGTCAACACCAGGCTACTTTCAAAAATGTGTTTAGACTTCTCACCCTGACAGCTGTTCTCTTTGCACTCTGCTTTTTAAGTAATACACTTGAGGCAGGGTGACATCAGTCAAGCCATATTTGAACAGAAGAAAGAGTTTCTTGTGTTAGAATTTGCAGGATGCATCATTTAACTTCAGATAATACACAAAGCATGGTTACAAAAAATCTTAAATTATAAAATATGTGGAATAGTTTCCTTATTATATCAAAGTAGTCACAGCCATGCCAGGTACAGCTTAGTCTTCTAAATGTTAGCTCTGATACACAATAATTAAACAAACAAATAATGAAAGACATGATTTTTGTTTTAAGTCTCTACTCTGATACTCTGATCAGCTTATAAAAGCATAGGGTATAGTCTCTCTCTCTCTTTCTCTCTGTGTTCCTTCCCCCGTGTCTGTGTGTGTGTGTGTATGTGTGTGTGTATTTTGATTTTCCTCTCTCTTCCCTCATTCTTCTACTCTCTGTCTCCATTCTGTGAACTAAGTCACTGCACAAGCAAGGCCTGTTTACCTGAGGGACAATAATATATACTGGTTAAATAGTATACAGAAGCACTAAAATTTAGTTTCAAAACGTATCCAGTACTCGAAAAAATGAGTATTATTACATAGGAATGTGACACCTTATTAAGTTAACATTTAATAATCAGGTCTAAATTTTGTTTTGTATTTATGTAAAAATCATGTTTTGCATAATAGTGCATTTCTATTTACTGAGAGAAATAGCCTGCTCAAAAATACATATAGGGTCAGAAATAACACAGTATCTACCAATAGTGTAATATTTAAATAAATAATGAACTTGCCTATTATTCCACAATGAAACATAATGAGGTAGATATTTACTGACATACAATTCAAAATTTAAAAAGAAAAAGATTTTAAAAACAAATATCATAACATTTTGTAAACAAATTTAAACAAAATGGAAGTAGATATTTAACTTTTTGAAGGTTTACGATAAATTGTTGAACATATAATCCCGTCATTGAAGAAAGAATGAAGTTCTGACAATGTCTTTGCTGTTTTGCTTTCACCTTATTCATGAATATAAATGAAAATATTAAGAAACATTCATGTCAGAACTACATCTGCTTGTCACTTGCAAGCATATAATGCCACAGTTACAACAGTTTAGCAAAATCAACACACATTTTCTGGGAAAAGTAATTGGATATGTGGAATGCACAAGAACTGTTTAATATATATACATCATGCATATCAGTAAAATGTATAATTCGTGAATTTACATTTCTCACACCACATGTACCTCCTTATAAAAATGAAAATTCAGAGTTCACAAGACCAAAGATGTGGTCTAAGGCTCAAAACATTTTATTTTCCTCAGTAACTACAATTGCAGTCTTGCATTTTTTAGTGCCCCGAGTTTATTTATATTCGATTCCCATCACAAAACCAGACACATCCCAAAAGTTTTTATTTTTGTAATTTCCAATTTATCTTTTACCATTTGAAAAATGACAGTGCTACAGTTGAAAATGACTTCAGAGATATTCTTTTATGTTTTTCAAGATTTACCAATATGACTGTATACTAGTTCTCCATCCAAAAGAACCTCATACACTGGGAGAATCCAGGGCCAGGAGCTTGCAGGAGACAGAAATTTTCCGTAAAGGTCACAATTACTTGTTCTAGTTCAACTTATTTCTTCCCTTTTTTTTTTTTATATTCAGTAGAAAACTACTTAATTGCTTCCTGCAATTTTCTATACATCTTATTGAAAGGGTGACTTTGCTAATATACAAGCTAACAGAGAAAGATAAACTATCAAAGAGAAAGTAAGAGAAATAAATTCACAGCACATAATTTCCCTTTTGAAGAGAAATCTCACAGCACAACTGCCCTTTGTTTTGTTTGATTAAACACCTGGGCTTAACTCATTGTCTTCAAGATTAACTCATTGTCTCTAAGAGTTCATTTTCACAGCCTCAAAGAGCCCTAAACAGACTACAGGGGTACTAACTCACCACATCAGTTTCTGCCAGACCACATTCCAAGGACTTTGATAAGGCAGCCACCACAGAGAAAAGAAAAAACAAACAAACATACAGACACAGGCACTTCACAGCTGTTCACTCATCTTTTGTTAATGAGAATGAGTCATGTGGCTTCAAATAAATGCACAATGGTCTAGCATTGTGGTCTAGCAAGGTGCTAAGGAAGAATAAAACATGGATATATTTATTAATTCATAGGTAATGGCTAATCCTACAAAAGATGACTGAAATTAAGTGGCCAGTGGGGGAAAATCTGGAGAGAAGTGTATCATAGAATTCTGACAAGTGTATGTTTTAAGAAGGGAATGGTCAACAGTGCTTAGTACAGTTAACCCTTGAACAACAACTATGCAGGTCCACTTATACATGGATTGTTTTCAATAAATATACTGGAAAATATTTTTGGAGATTTGAGACAACTAGGTATGTGATAAATGCATAAAATATATGTATATACTAGTTTATTGTATTATTTACTACCATAAAATGCATGCAAATCTATTATAAAAAGTTAAAATTTATTGAAACTTAGGCATACACTTACAAATTGCACATAGCGCCATTTATGGTTGACAGAAATGTCAACAAATGTAAAAATACAATATGAAGTCAAAACTGGATTTCATAAACACCTCCTATTGCTATTGTGGTGAGTTCAAGTGTTGCTAGTATCTGTTTAAAATACCCTGTGGTGCTGCTACTCATCTCCATGTGTGCAGTTTATCTCTATAGTAAATTATGCAGTGTAGTGAACAGTGATCTCTCATGGTTCTCACATTTTTTTTTATCATATTTAGTGCAATACTGTAAACCTTGCATAACACCATAGGACCCAAATAAAGTGCCACTGGTGATGCTGGAAGTACTCTCAAGAAGCAGAGAACAGGCATAACTGTTGCCAGAAAAAGTGGATTTGCTTGATATGTACCATAGATTGAGTTCTGTAGTGCAATTCCTGCCATTTCCAGATAAATAAATCCAGTGTAAGTACCATCGTTAAAAATGAAAAGGAAATTTGTGAAATTGTTGCTACAGCTACACCAGCAGGCACAAAACTCTTGCGCTTTTGGCAAGACATCTTTTTATCTTCTATTTAAAATGTAGATTTTATGTGGGTGCAGGATTGCTGTAAGAAAGGCATAGCTATAAATTCTAATATGATTTGAGGAAAAGTGAAGTCATTATATGACAACCTAAAGCAAAAGCAAGGTGAAGATCTAATGTTAGAGAATTTCATGCCAGAAAAGAATCGTTTGACAATTTCAGAAAGAGGTTTGACTTACAAAATTTCAAGATAACAGGAGAAGCAGCTTCTGCCAACCAAGGGACAGCAGATGAGTTTCCAGATGTGATTAAGAAAATCATTGAAGAGAAAGAATATCTGCCTGAACAGGTAGATAATGCAGACCAAAGTGCCCTATTCTGGGGAAAAAGAATGCCACGAAAAAAATTTTTTTTTCTTTTTTAGTGAAGAAGAAAAGCAAGTACCAGGATTGAAGGCAGGAAGGGATAGGCTAACTCTACTGTTTTGTGCAAATGTATTCAGGTTTATGATCAGAGCTGCTAACCCCAAGCCTTGAAGGGAAAAGATAAGCACCAACTGCCAGTCTTTCAGTTGTACAATGAAAAGGGCTGGACAATGAGAACCATTTTTCTGGATTACTTCCACTGATACTTTTACCCTGAAGTTAGGAAGTACCTTGCCAGCCAGGTATTGCTGATTAAAGTTCTTTTGATATTAGAAAATGCCCCTGGCTACCCAGAACCTTATGAGTTCATCATCAAAGCCATTGAAGTGGTCTATTTGCCCCCAAACACAATGTCTCTAATTCAGCCTCTAAAATGTGGGCAATAAGAAAGAACCTTTAAGGCTCACTCCATATGGTGCTCTATAGAAAGGATGGTCAATGCTATAAAAGAGAAAACACCAATAGAGAGAATAGCATGAACGTCTAGAAGGATTAAACCACTGAAGATACCGTCATCGTTATAGAAGAATCTATGAAAACCATCAAGCCCAAAACAATAAATTCCTGCTGGAAAAAAATTTTTCCAGATGTTGTGCATTATTACACAGGATTTACAACAGAGCCAATCAAGGAAAGCATGAAAGAGATTGTGGATATGACAGAAAGGTGGAGGATGAAGAGTTTCAGAAATATCTAATAGACATTACACCAGAGGAATTAGCAGAAGATGACTTCATGAAGATGAGGGCTTACAGACCAATAGCAGCAGATGAGAAAGAAGACATTGAAGAAGCGGCGACAGAAAGTAAATTGACATTAGATAATCTGGCAGAAGAGTTCTAATTATTCGAGGCTACTTTTGATTTATTTTACAACATGGACCGTTTTATGATATGGGTACTTGAACTAAGACACATAGTGGAAGAAGGATTGGTACCATATAGAAATTTTTTTAGAGAAATAAAAAAGCAAAAATGTCACACAGAAATGACAATATATTTTTGTAAAGTTACACAGAGCGTGCCTTCCTCTGCTGCCTCTCCTTCCACCTCCTCCAACTCTTCCTCTTCTGCCACCTCTGAGACAGCAAGACCAACCCCTTCTCTTCCTCCTCCTCCTCCTCAGCCTACTCAATTTGAAGACAATAAGGGTGAAGACCTTTATGATGATCCACTTCCACTTAATAAATAGCAAATACATTTTTCTCTTCCTTGTGATTTTCTTAATAACATTTTTCTCTAGCTTGCTTTAAGAATACAGTATTGAATTCATATAACCTAAAAATGTGTATAAATTGACTGTTTATGTTATTGATAAGGCTTCCAATCAACAGTAGGCTCTTCATAGTTAAGTTTTCAGAGAGTCAAAAGTCAAAATTCATTATACATGAATTGTGGATTGACTGAGGGTTGACACTCCTAACCCTCATGTTATTCAAGGGTCAACTGTAGTGCTTAGAAATCAAATAAGATGGAGCCTAAAAATGTTCTACTAAGAATGACCAAGGATTCAGGTTTGACAAGGAAAATCTTATTTTATTCCCATTGCCCAGCCTGATTTTTAATCATTTTCTTTTCCTTTTCAAGGGTACCCTATTTGGGTGATGCATCATACAACCAAAACAGTTATTATTGCCTACTGTGAGAGCTACTTTGGTGGTATAATGAGAGTGAAAGCCCATTTGTGTAGTTTACCAATTGAAGAGAAGGTAGAGTAAAGGAGATATGTATAAAATTAACATGAAAACTGGTGGTGAAGGAAGAGAAGAATTAACACATTCTGCTAGGGGGATATTACCATGAATACTCTATTTCACTAGCATAAAGGATTTCTAGGCTTCTGGGGTTTGACCATCTTGCTAGCTTTTATTGCCACCGCTCTTTGCCTCTTCCCCTTGTGTTCTTCCCATCTATCAGAAATAGAAACAATTTCCTTTCCTCTCATTAGAAAGATAAGGCATATTTAAATTTTGCCCCATCTTTGGACACCTTCTAAACTTTAGATTCAGATTTTCACTTTAATTTTGAATCTTTTTTTTATTTATTTCAGAAATTTTTCCAAAGCTATTTTATTTAGAGAATTGAGAGTGTGGGAAGTAGGGTTAGGAAAAAAGTTATTGGAAGAATAAATTATGAGAAGAATAGGAAAAATGAAGCAAGGAGAAAAGAGATATGAATTAAATATTGACACATTTCCTTCAATATAAATTATAGTGTCCCCAAAGGGAAAAGCTGCCAAACATTTGACTTTATCTGTCTCTTAAAAAAGAAAATAAAAATGAGCTAATGAGAAAGAATCAGGTAGAAACAGATGATAAAAATTAGTATAAAGTCCCAAGGCGTTTATAATTTTTCTTTGCTTTTTATTTATCATCTGTCAGTTGTCAGACAAAAGAATGATACACATAATTAAAATAACCTTTATAAATAAAACTCAGTACTTCTTAGTTTGGAGCAGGGCTCAGTCATGTGCCACATACCAACAGAGAGTAACCATGAGGCCTCTGAGTTGCCTGATTCAGAGAAGGCACATAGAGTCCTGGAAATATAGCCTTATGTTTGGAATCCCAGTTTTTGTGCTCAAAATGTGGTTGTACTTTTGTCTCTAACAGGTGATGTGCATCGTTGATGTCCAATTTGGTAGCCACAAACTACGTGTGACTAGTCTGAATTCAGATATGCTGAAAATATAAAATACACACTGTATTTCAAAGACTTCTACAAAAAAAGAATGTAAATGTCTCATTAATAGTGTTTGATATTAGTTACATGTTAAAATGATAATATTTTGGTTATATTGAGTTAAAAATTATATCACTAAAATTAATTTCATATTTTTTTTACTTGTTTTTAATGTAGCTACCAGACATTTTTAATAACATATGTAACTTGCATTAGATTTCTACTGGATGGTGCTGCTCTGGAACACTTGCCAATGGCTTCAGTTTACTGGAAAGCAGCTCTTCGTGGAAATTGTCATGATTCATCTAGATTTAGAAGAGCAATTTGAGTCATGTCATATTTTCTTTCTAATTAAGAAAAGGCTACTAAAGCTCTAAATTATATGCATTGAGTCAACATAGTGATTTATTGCAAATTATTTAATGTTGAATTTCCTATATAAATCTCAGTGTCTCTCATGTTTTTCATATTCGAAATGGAGATAAAATATTCAATAGTATTGGGTTTCTGGAGTTAGGCTAGCAGTCATAAACAACTATAGTTCTTAGTCTTTGCTCCAAGGGAGAGGACTAATGAAAAATAACATAATAAAATATTATTGTTATTTAATGAGAGTCTACAATGGGCTGGATTCTATGCTAGGTGCTAAACATACATTAGGTTAATTTTCATTAATCCAGCAGGGTGGATATCATTAATAACATTCAATTGAAGCTAAACCTCACAGAAGGTAAAGTGTGTATCTATCTCAAGACCTGATAACCATAGTTCATAACTGATAACCATATTCCACTCTATGTGTCCTTGTGTAGCCATAGTTTGTCTCCCACTTGTAAGTGAGAATGTGTAGCACTTATTTTCCTATTCCTGAGTTACTTAAGTTAGGATAATGGTCTCCAGTTCCATCGAAGTTTGTCCAAAAGACGTTATTTCATTCTTTCTTATGGTTGAATAATACTCCATGGTGTGTGTGTGTGTGTGTATATATATATATATATATACATATATACATGTGTGTGTGTGTATACACACACACACACATCACATTTTCTTTATCCACTCATCAGTTGATAGACACTTAGGTTGATTCTGTATCTTTTTTATTGTGAATTGTGCTGTGATAAACATATGAGCACAGGTATCCTTTTGATATAATGATTTATTTTAATTTTTGATATAATGACTTCTTTTCCTTTAGGTAGGTACTCAGTAGTAGGATTGAAGAATCCAATGGTAAATCTACTTTGAATTTTTTGAGAAATCTCCATGCTAATCTCCATAGAGGTTACAATATTTATAAGCCCATCAACAGTATCTAAGTTTCCCTTTTCACCACATCCATGCCAACATCTATTGTTTTTTGAGTTTTTAATAATGGAAATTCTCATTGGAGTAAGATGGTATCTCATTGCGATTTTAATTTGTGTTCCTCTGATGATTAATGATGGGAACATTTTTCCACGTGTTTGTTGGCCATTTGTGTATATTTAGTTTTAAACTTTAAGATTTTTTTAAAAGCAAAGTTAATTCTCTCAACTGTTAAATGATACCTTTCTGTTTCCCCCAAAACTATATCTACCATACCCCATAGAAATCTTTGAGATATAAAAGGCATGGTAATTTTTCCTCCATAACTTAGAGATTTAGTCATAATAAGTCAACAATATATTTGTAAATATATTCTTCCTAGAATTGTTAGTTCTTCCTGAACAGAATAAAAATACTCAGACAATAGTAAAATAACTAATAAATACTAATTCTTTTCATATAAATGTAAAAAAAAATAACTCACATTCTAGCTCCTCATGACCTGTGATAATTCCCCATTCCATTTCAAAGTGTATTTGGAAAGTCAAGCTTCACAGTGACTAATCTAAATATCATAATATTAAAAAAGGACAAATTAATTTGATGTGATTATAAAGTACTAATATCAGCAGAACATATTTAGATTCTACTCCTTCAAGAGTGCCATATGAGTGACTACCATGTGTTCACATATCATAAATATGAATACATTCTTTTATATTTTCATACTCCAATGCCAATAATAATACTCTAGAAATAAACAGAGAATAAATTTCCACTATTCACTGTGAGAGAGAAGTTACAGATACATCAAAAGTGTGTTCCTGCTGCTCATATAATAGCTTTTTTTACCTGTAGCAATATTCACAGCCTTCTTTTCAACTTTAAGCTTAAACTTCTTCCAAAAACTCTTTTTTGCCATTTACTCTTTATTTTCAATGCAGAGCTGATAAATTGTAATAATTTGAAGGTAAGCAATTTATGATTGCCATTTATTTTCAAGTCTCTTCTACTTCATTACATATGTAGGAGAATTGAATATGTTCAATTCGTTTCAATATGTTCATTTCAAAAGTTCGAGTTTAAAATATAAACTTCCTCCTCATTTTTTATTTCTGCTCACCTGAGAAATTACCCTTCATACATTTTGTGTTAAAATATTCCTACAGAAGCACAAATCCCAAATAAAGAAACACTCATCACCGCTAATGTAATGAGATGAGAAATAATAATACTAGTAATTATGGCAGTTACTATTTATGTATTTAAATTAGAATAAGATATATGGGATTTGGATCTGAAAACCACAATTAATCTCACTTTTCCAATTATTTTGTGTGACTAAGAGGCAACCTTTCAACATCACTTAACCTCAATGACTTAATCTTCAAAGTGTATGACTTGCTGCAATTTAAGTGAAATACTGAAAAGTATCAGAGAAACATATGTTGATATTGTTCTTAGCAATCTTTGCATTTCTTGTGTAAAGCATTGCTATATTGTGATTTTTTTGATGTACAATTGACCGCATTATTAAGCTTTTATTTTTAAAATTACAACAAATGAGTCTGTACTTAAGAAACATTCTAAACAAGCAACAACAATAACAATACTGGTAATACTTAAACAGCTTACATATGAAACACATAATTTCTATGTGCTTTATATATATTTACTCACTTAACATTCACAACAATTCTTTAAGGCAGCTATTTTTGTTTTTAATGGAAAAATAAAATTGTATATATGTGGTTTAAATGATGACTTGAGACACATAAGATGAAATGGCTAAATCAAGCTAATTAATATATAATCTGATTTATTTATTGATTTATTACAATATATTTTTTTTTATTTCAGCGCATAATGGGGGTACAAATGTTTAGGTTACATATATTGCCTTTGCCCCACCTGAGTCAGAGCTTCAAATGTGTGCATCCCCCAGATGGTGCACACCAGCACCCATTAAATGTGAGTATACCCACCCCTCTCCCCTTTTCCACCTGCCCGACACCCGATGAGTGTTACCACTATAAGTGCACATAAATGTTGATCAGTTAATACCAATTTGATGGTGAGTGCATGTGGTGCTCGCTTTTCCATTCTTGTGATACTTCACTTAGTAGAATGGGCTCCACCTCTATCTAGGATAATACAAGAGGTGCTAGATCACCATTGATTTTTGTAGCTGAGTAGAACAGTCAAACTGAGAACCAAATAAAAGACCAAAATAATATCCTTCACAATAACAACAAAGAAAATAATATACCTAGGAATATATTTAACCAAGGAGGTGAAAGACCTCTACAGGGAGAACTATGAAACACTGAGGAAGGAAATAGCAGAGGACGTAAACAGGTGGAAAACCATACCCTGCTCATGGGTCTGCAGAACCAACAATTTTTTTTTTTTGAGACAGAGTGTCATTCTGTTGCCCAGGCTGGAGTGCCTGGCATCAGCCTAGCTCACAGCAACCTCAAACTCCTGGGCTCAAGCAATCCTTCTGCCTCAGCCTCCTGAGTAGGTAGAACTACAGGCATGCACCACTATGCCCAGCTAATTTTTTTGAAACATTTTTAGTTGTCTAGTTAATTTCTTTCTATTTTTAGTAAAGATGGGGTCTTGCTCTTGCTCAGGTTGGTCTGGAATTCCTGAGCTCAAATGATCCACCTGCCTTGGCCTCCCAGAGTGCTGGGATTACAGGCATGAGCCGCCGTGCCCAGCCAATCAACATGGTTAAAATGTCTATACTTCCCAAAGTGATCAACAGATTCAATGAAATCCCTATTAAAATACCAACATAATTTTTCAAAGATCTAGAAAAAATAATTATATGCTTCCTAGGGAACCAGAGAAGACCCTGTATAGCAAAAGCAATCTTAAGCAAAAAGAACAAATTGGGAGGCATCAATTTACCAGACTTTAGGATATACTACAAGGCTGTAGTAACTATAATCTGATTTTAAAATGAGAAAATGGTCTGAATAGACATTCCTCAAAAATAAATAAATAAATAAATAAATAAATGGACCTACACTTGTCTAATGGGTACACACAAGGGCAACATACGTAACCTAAACATCTGTACCCTCATAATATGCTGAAATAAAAAAAAATGCAAAAAAAAAATGCTCAACATCACTAATCAGGTAAATGTAAATTATAACTTCAATAAAATGTCACCTCACACATGTTAGAATGGCTTTTATCAAAAAGACAATGGTAAAAAATGTTAACAAAGATGTGAAGAAAAGGGAACCCTGGTATATTGTTCATGGAAATGTGAGTTAGGAGAGCCATTATGGAAAACAGTTTGAATATTTCTCAAAAATTAAAATTACAGCTATTATATGATCCAACAATTCCTATTGGGTATATATCCTAAGGATATGAAATCAGTATGTTGAAGACATATCTGTACTCCATGTTGATTGCAGCATTATTCACGATCAACCTAAATGTCCACCAACAGATAAATCAACAAAGAAAATGTGATATATAAACACAATGGGATGCAATTCAGCCTTGATATAAAAAGGAGATTTTTTTTCATTTGAGACAACATGGATAAAACTGGAAGGCGTTATGTTAAGTAAAACAAGCCAGGCACAATGAGGGAAATACCACATGATCTCACATATGTGGAATCTAAAAAAAGACCAATTCATAGAAACAAAGTAGAATGGTGGTTCCCAGGGGTTAGGGTTGGAGGGATTGGGGAGATATTTGTCAAAGGTACACAAGTTTGATTAGACAGGAGGGATTGTTGTAGCCCAACTGGGTTGTGTTGCCCACTGCACAGGGAAGAGCCAAGACACCGAGACTGGGGTGATAGTGGAAAGAGTTGATTATTACAGAGTGACAAGTGAGGAGATGGGAGGAATTACTCATATTTATCTCCCCGAGAATTTGGGAGAAAGGGTTTTTGAAGATAGTTTGGTAGGCAAAGAGCTACACAATTGGGTCTGTTAATTGGCGGGGTTCAGGGCAGAACCATAGGGGCACAGAAATTGTTTTCTTGTGCTGAGTCAGTTCCTCGGTGGCAGCTGCAATACCTGCTGAGTCATGTTCCTTGGTATAGGCTACTGGTCTGGGTAGGTCAGCGATCCACTGGAATTCAGGGCCTGGAACATATCTCAAAAACTAGCCTTAGGTTTCACAGGGATAATGCTATCTATGGAAAAAGTTAAGAATCTTTATGACCATCAGCTATGTGACTCCTGAGTAGCAATTATAGGAAAGAAATCTAGAAAACAGTGTCTGATCATTATTATTATTATTGGCTATGCCCATGCCTTTTGCAGAGTTTAGGCTATTACAGTTCTCGCCATTCACCCCTTTATTAATTTGTAAAGGACAGTTCTGGATAAGTTCAAGAGCTTTATCATTCAACATGGTGACCTCACCATGAAAGAAAGGAGGTAGATGTTTTATCATTTTACAGGTGAAGAAACCAAGGCAAGGAATTTTTAAGTCATGTGCTCAAGATTAATAACTGTCATATTAATATATGAGTTTGATCATGCATAGGCTGAAATCAAATTCTCTGCTTTTAGTTATAACATTCTACTCTCTAAATTTACTATGAATATTTGTATTTGTATAGTTTGGTCTAGAAAAATTATAGATTATTTTAAACCATTTTGCTGCCCATTTGATAAAGGAAACAAAGAAAAACAAAACAAAACTATTTTCAGGGCAATTTCTTTGCCTGAATAAATATTTTATTTCACATAGCCAGCTTTATTTTTAACAGTTTCATAAAAATATAATTGTTAAAAAATAAAATGCTCTAAGGTTTGATTTATTTCATTTAGCTACAGCAAACATTATCTTTTAAGTGTACAACACATTACCCTTTCAATAAATATATATGATATTTGAAATAGAACTTGCTACAGTAATTAAACATAAATTCTAAATTTTAAAACACATCATATAATAAAATTTGCCTATAGACAGAATCTTTAACCTATCCTGCAAAACTGTGCTGCTTTTAATAAATTCACCAATTCCTGAGAAAATGTAATATATTATGAAACAATTTTACTTCATTTCTCTGCCATACTTACATTTACAACTACTTTATGACATACAGTGAAGAGAGTCATAAGAGGAGAGAACTGGCAATAAAAGCTCTTCCTTAGAAGGAATGCACTAATGTGCCATTTAAATGCTGCATTAACATTCTATGAATTGGGACCAAGCCAATTATTGTCTGCCAGCCACAACAAAGGAAAAAAAAAGGCCAATACTGTTTTTCACCCTTGAGTTTTGTTTTTATTGGCTCATTGTACGAAAGAGTTGAGAAACATATTTTTGAGGAATTTGTTACCTCATTAGGCATAGACTGTTCTTGTAAATCAGAGTAAGAAACCCTTAAATATAAAATTCTTTGTGCCATAAATGCATTATGCCCTTAGGAGATTTGCTTTGTAATATGTATACTTTCTGTTCCCAATGAAAATATAAAATGCTATTTTAATTTAAAAACATGGTACTATTGTAATTTAAATACTTTAGAAAGGTTGGAGCAAATATTCTAAAAAACAGTAAATAAACTTGAGTGCAGAAATATTCCTTACTAACTTGTCAACTAAAATTGTTGCTATCTAAAAATTTAGACCTCAGTATCTTTCAGTATAGAAACATTTATCATCCATTCCTAACAAACTGGTTCTTTCCCTTCAGTGATCATTTCTAATATTTTGCATATCTTTTGATTATTAGTATATCTACTAATCCATTATTGAAATCTCATTAAAAATAAGTTCTCCATCTTTCCCTTCTGGTTATTGATGTTCTCCTCATTTGTCGAGGTCATGCTTCAAATATGTGATGATCAAATGATTCTGAGGTGATTCTTCCTCCTCTAAATTCCCTTGTCCATTAATTTGACTCTTGCATATATGCTTGGCATGAAATTTCTTTTTTTCCAACATGAAATACTTCAGAATGAGCATCTGTGTGCCCACAAACTTAAGTCTAGCTTTCCATGGTGCTTGTTTTATTACACATCTGTTTATTTATCCCTATGTCCATCAATCGATCCATCGGAGTTTTCTGACACATTTCAATGTAAATTTCAGCCATTATAACTACCCCCCAACACACACCATTTCAGTCTGCAAGTCTTTAGCTAGTGTTCAATAATGGTTTGCAGGGGATTTTTTTATTTTTATGTAAAATGTACAAAGGAAATAAATGCATTGTGGTAGATTCAATTATGTGAATTAATTTTATGTGTCAACCTGTCTAGGCCATAGTGCTTAGATATTTGGTGAAACACTGCATTGAATGTTGCTAGGAAGGCATATTTTAGAAAGATTAACATATAAATCAGTAGACTTTGAGTAAAGCAGGTTACCCCCCATCATGTATGTGGGCCTCATCCAGTCCATTGAAAGCCTTCGGAGAAAAGACTGACATCTCCTGAAGAGAAAGGAATTTTTGACATCTGACTGTCTTCTTCTTACACTAAGAACTCTTCCCTGAGTCTCCCACCTACCAGTCTATCCCACAATTGCTTGAGTCTATTCCATAAAATCTCTCTCTCTCTCTCTCTCTCTCTCTCTCTCTCTCTCTCTCTCTCTCTCCCCCCTCCCCCTTTTCTACCGGCCCATCTCTCTCTGTCCCTCTCTCATATATTTGTGTATATATTAGTCAGAATTCTCCAGAGAAACAGAACCACCATTGTGGAGAAAGATTGGTTCTGTTTCTCTGGAGAACCTTGGCTAAAATGTGCACAAATCTTAAGTATATCTTCCTTTGACAACTAATGATGTTAAAGATCTTTTCATGCACTTATTGGCCATTTGTGTTTCTTTGGAATGCCTGTTCAAATTTTTGACTACTTTGTTTTGTTTGTTTTTTACTTGCTTTTTATTGAGTTTTGGGATTTCTTTATATTTTTTGGACACCACTCCTTTCTCAGACATATATTCTTCAAATATGTTCTCCCATTCTGTGGCTTGCCCGCTTATTATTTTAACGGTGATGTATATAACCAGAAGTTTTTACTCTTGAGAAACTTTAATCTATCATTGTTTTCTTCTTCTATTTTTTCTTTTGCTTATTGCATTCTATGACCTAATCAGAATCCTTTCACTAGTATTTGTATATGATATCCTGTTTAGAGTAGATGTCACTCAGCTATGAACTGATTTGCTTTTTTTAGCTTTTTTGTACTAATTGAAGTTATTCATTTACAATGTTTATCTGAGAGGAATCTTGTCTTCCGGTGGGATAATACAATAACAACTGTTTGACCAGTGTTTGCCATATTTGCTAATTCTTCAAATAACTGCTATGGAATACACTTTCCTTACTTTCCTTTGGTAATGTAAATGAAAATCCATTGTTAAAATTTATTTGGGTCTTTATTTGTTTTTAACTTATAAAGTATGTCATCTCTTAAAAGTGCATTTGATAGGTAGACACATTTTCTTTATTTTTGCTTATTTATTTTATTTAACTATTATAAACATAAAGGTTGAGGATTCTTTATTTTTTATTTATCTCCAAAATTGCATTGTGCTTAAATAGAAGGAATGATGAACATGTGGCTTTTTTCTATCTATAATTCCATGAGGTTTTATTAACAAAAGTATGACTTTCTTTTCAGTTTTTAAAGAGATACAATATTTTATTACATTTCATAATATAAGTAACTCTAACATTTTCCTGGTGTATCTCATATGATTTCCTTTCTAAATTTTAATTACATTGTTTCTACTAATAAACCTTTTCTTTCATGCATTAAAATTCTTCCTTTTCGTGAAGTGCTTTCTTCTATTCTTATGTGTTATTTTCTCATACTCAGTAGTTGTTAATGATTATGATTGTATTTGAAAGGTCAAACCTCATTTTGAATGCTCATGTGTCTTATCTTCTCATAAAGACTAAATTTCATAAAAAGAGATACAGTATAACTGTGGCAGATTTGCCAATTTTGTTTCTAATATCCATTCCCCTCCTTATCATTAGGAGATCCAAGATCTTTTAGGTGTGACATTCTGCCCCCAGTCCTAGGCAATTACAGTATCATTATTTGTCAAGCCAACTACGACAGTCTTTTTCTCCTTTGCTGGAGATTATATTTCTCACTCTCCTAGTCATCAGGGGTGTCCTAAAATCCAGTTCTAGCCAATCAGGCCCAAAGGAAACTGCATTGTGGGTTTGAGTTAACTTTTTGTTTTCCTAATAAAAGGAATAAACATGGTAGACTCCACCTGCCTTTTATCACATTTCTTGTATTGCCCAGAGCAGCAGCAGCCAACTTGTGACAATAAATCAACAACCTTAAAAGTAGAAAGTATACCTCCTCAGGATGGATACACGACAGCATGATGAAATCAATGCATCAATTTTAAAATACCTATAAAAAGACTTTGTATTTTTGAGAATTATACTTCTGTATTACCTAAACCAACTGTTTTTAGAGAAACCTGTTTAACGTTACACAATGTACACACGCACACGCACACACACACACACACATTGTTCTAGATATACAGAATACTGTGTGTGTGTATATATATGAAAAAGAAACAAAGGCTAATTCAGTTTCGAAGAATTAAAATGAATCAAGTAAAAGTGAGAACATAAGATGCCTTTTATTATATCCCCTATGGAAAATATGACTATATTAGCTGTGCATATTTTTAAAAGATTAATGTTTACTGTGTTTATTTAACAGAAATTTTCATTTTCTTGATGACACTGATAATTTTATAAATAAGTGAAAATGTGCCAAATTGTAGACTTTAAACAAATAGTTTATAATATATACATTATATCTCAATAAAGCTATTAAAATATTCCAAAAGAAGGAATTATATTGCATATTGCTTTGGGTTGTATTCCAAGTAAGGAAATAGAAGTTTATTCTGTCTTTACATTTTATTTCTTAATGAAGGAGTATTTTATTGAAAATTGAAACACTTGAGTTAATAATAATCATCAGAATGTCATTAATCATAAAGGCAACTAACATTTATTAAATGACCATAATATGAAAAGTCTATAATTACATTACCTGTACGCTTCTTATCACAAATGCAAGAAAAGTTATTATTACCTCCAATTCAGAAATCAAAAAGAAAATGAATTCAGAGAAGACAAGCAAGTTTTTGAAGCCCCCTGGATGATTAGGTGGATCAGCTGTGCTTTCAACACAGGCCATTGAATCCAAAAGGTATGCCCTCTCCAATCTTCTATTTTGTCCCCAGCATGGCTATTCTCCACAGTACTCATTTAAAATCTGAGTGCTAGTTTCAACATCTGTAAATGTGAATAATGTAAGGTACTCTGTATACTACATAGGGTTATTGTGAAGATGAAATTACATATGTGGATGTACTTTGTAAACTTGAAACCACTATAAAATGCTAGTTATCATCATGTAAATTACTCTATTCAAGTCAATGATATTTCTTCACTTGTTAAAATTATATCATGAATATATTTTCAATTACAGAATACTTTTGCCCAAATTAACCTCTTTCTCATGGCTTTATCAAATACTTATATTTGATCAAATTCCTTGTAACATTTATAAATAAATTCAATAGTTCATTTCTGGTACATATGCAGAATATAACAGAAATAGAAAGTAAAGGAAGTCATCAATATTCATGATATTATAATTCAGGTTTAGAATTAGTACTTGGGTGCACTGTGAAATTTTCTACCAGGAAGAGTAAGGTAACGAGAGTTATATCAACCTAATATCTTGCCTTAAAAACATGATTTTGTGTTTGAGCTCAGGAGTTCGAGACCAGCCTGAGCAAGAGCGAGACCCCGTCTCTACTAAAAATAGAAAGAAATTAGCTGGACCAAGTAAAAATATATATATAGAAAAAATTAGCCGGGCATGGTGGTGCATGCCTGTAGTCCCAGCAACTCGGGAGGCTGAGGCAGAAGGATTGCTTGAGCCCAGAAGTTTGAGGTTGCTGTGAGCTAGGCTGATGCCACGGCACTCTAGCCCGGGCAACAGAATGAGACTCTGTCTCAAAAAACAAAACAAAACAAAACAAAACAAAAAAACCCCCACATGATTTTGGTCTTAAGAAAAGACAGGGTCATGTTAGACATGTTGTGCTTTGTATTATATCATGTGCTTGATGAACTGTGAATGTATCTTGCATGTTAAGGTATACATAAAATTATTCATTAAAGTTTGTAGTTTGTCAAATACAGGTGGTGAGTAAATTTTGAAGTATCGACTCATGATAACCAAAATTATAAACATTTATGTGTATTACAAAAATGAGCAATTATTTACTGTGAGAAATATTACTGAGAGGACAATGATACACAAATTTTCCTCCTTGTAGGATAAGTGAATTTCCATATCAAAGATTGTTTGGTGAGCTTGGAATAAGCACAAAGTGGAATTATAACTGTTAAGGACAAAGTCATTAATACCACACTGAGGATTTCCTTTAGTAATTCTTTCATTTATTTATTTTACATGTGTTTATTTTGAGTTGATTCCATGCCTACAATGATTTTGAGGGATACAAGATTGAGAAAAAAAATTCAAAACGTATCACAGAACTGACATTATGAAAAAGCTATGTCCCCCATTAGGACCTTCAGTACTTCTGGCAAGATTCCCTCATTCTCTAATGGAAGCACTAGATAAATAATGCAAATTATTAATCCCTAGTGTCTATGTAGATTTTAAATTTACTTTGAGCATTCCTTCAAGTATAATAATACCATTTGTAGGGCTACTGTCTTCTGTAGTCTAAGATAATTCTATAAAGTCTGATTCCTGCCTAAATAAATTCTACAACTTCATGTTATGCAATCTTTCAGTGGCTCACTAGGGCCCATTTTTATCGATGTGTTCCAGTAGGCTCATTTTCATTGCATTTATACAGATTTGTAATTATCATTTAATTATTACATTTAATTATTTTTTTGTTCCACCAATTGAATCATAAACTTCTTTGCTTCATACAGCATCTAGTAGCTTGGCATCTAATGGCCTTTCTATAAATGTTTATTTAATGAACGAAAAATGACAGAAATAAATACATAACAATTTTTCTTTAACATTTATCAATCTCATGACATGGGAGGTAGTCTGTTTTTCAAATAACTTCTTGATTTAGAACAATAATTACAATATATAATTTTACATGCTACCTCACAGAAAGTATTCTTACTTTTTGATTTTCTAATTTATGGTGGGCACTTTTTGCCCATATATAGGCTATATGCTTTTCTTTAGGCAGGAAAATATCATGACTAAAGATGCATGTTCCTTATATATATGAAGAATTTTATATCACCCAGAGGAGTTGAAATAAGATGAAGTAATATAAATTTCAATTTAATTTTTATTGTCCAGGGAATTCTCAACCCAAATATAATTTTCTTTATATATCTTTTTTTTCTTCTCTCACTCCACATAAACTCTGAGTTAAATATATTTTGTCATTTTAAGTTTATTGTGCCTAGGAAGAGAGGAATATGTGGTTTTCCCTTAGGGTTAGACAAAATTGAAATATATAAAATAGAAAATAATGAAATGAAGGTTTTTTAAAAAAAGCTTTCTATATGGCCAGTCATCTCAAGAAAAAATGCTAAAAAAAACTGCAAAGCATTTTAGTGTTATTATTTACACACGTACATTGAAAACTACGATGTAATATGGGTTTATTATAATACTGTAGTATTATTGAGCTTTCAGATTCTATGCATAGTAATGTCTCAGATAATATTTTTAGTGCGGGGGTGACGACTTTAAATGTGGTCACCCATGAATGATTGACATTTTTTAAATTATTTGCACATGTATTACAAAATGCTATGAGATTCAGTTTTTCCAAATATGGTTCTTCAGTTAATATTCAATAAGCAATGACATAAAATTGTGCCATGCATTAAGCAGCTATAAATGTTGGAGTGAGTTACTAAGAAAAATGAACGCATACTGTGCCTGGCCTATATATATATGCATATTTTTTATAATAGCCATTCTGACTGGTCTAAGATGATATAATATCTCATTGTGGGTTTAATTTGCATTTCTATGATGATTAGTCAAGCTGAGCATTTTTTCATATGCCCATTAGCCATTTGCATGTTTTATTTTGAAAATTGTTTATTCATGTCTTTTGTCCACATTTTAATGGGATTATTTTGTTGTTCTTGTTGTTGAGTTGTTTGAGTTCCTTGTAAATTCTGGATATTAGTCCCCTGTCAGATGCATAGTTTGCAAATATATTCTCTCATTCTGTAGGTTGTCTGTTAATTGTGTTGATTATTTCTTTTGCTGTGAGAAGGCTTTTTAGTTTAAGTCACATTTGTCTATTTTTGGTTTTGTTGCTTAAGCTTTTGAGGTCGTAATCGTAAATTCTTTGCCAAGACTGAAGAGTTTTTTCTAGTTTTTTTCTAGTATTTTTATCATTTCAAGTCTTACATTTAAGTCTTTAATCCATATTGAATTGATTTTTGTATATGATCAGAGATAGGAGTCCAGTTTCATTATTCTTCATATGGCAATCTAATTTTCCAAACACCATTTATATCAAAAAGGGTGTTCTTCTCCAGTGTATGTTCTTGTTCTCTTTGTCAAAGGTGAGTAGGCTATAAATATGTTGCTTTATTTCTGGGTTCTGTATTCTGTTACATTGATCTATGTGTCTTTTTAATACCAGTATCATAGTCTTTTGCTTACCATAGTCTTGTGGTATAATTTGAAGTCAGGTAATGTGATGCCTCTAGCTTTGTTCTTTTTGCTTAGGATAGCTTTGGCTATTCAAGATCATTTTTGGTTCTACATGAAGTTTAGGAGTGTGTTTTCTATTCTGTGAAAAATGGCATTGGTGTTTTGGTAGAGATTGCACTGAATCTGTAGATTGCTTCTAGCAGTATAGTCATTTTAACTATATTAATTCTTTCAATCCATGAGCATGGGATGTTTTTCCATTTGATTGTCTCATCCACCATTTCTTTTGTCAGTACTTTGTAATTCTTCAAGTAGAGATCTTTCACCTCCTTGGTTAAATATATTCCTACATTTTTTGTAGCTATTATAAATGGCTTCTTGACTTGGTTGTTAGATAGATTGTTATAGGTATGTAGAAATACCGCCAATTTTTGTATGTTGATTTTGTATCCTGATTCTTTATTAATTTATATAATTTACCATTAACAATACAACCCATACACAATAATGAAAAAAGATATTATAAAATGTTAAATGGTTAAATACATATATATATATACTTAAAATATGCTAAAAATAAAATATGAGTAAAAGAAATTATCTTCATTTGTGCTTTGCTTACAAGGATTTGTGGGT
>RJWJ010019889.1:0-29727 GCA_004363605.1 Indri indri | reverse complement strand
GTTGACTTGAGAAATGACCTATAGAGAATCCTATTCTAAAAAGATGAGAAAATGATATTGTAGATTTAGAAGTGTCGCTGCTGCAAGGATTGAGAATTGATATAAGAACCAGAGATGGAAGATAACGTATCATTGCACCAATGTGCTGTCATTGACTATTTGATACTGTGCACCATCCTCCCCCCTATATCTGTGACGAGCTCTATTTTCCTTCACATCACCCACCACCGTGTCTGTGAAGCTATGACGGCAGGGATTTTTCTTCTTCCTATGTATCAGATGATACAATAGTGCTTAGCACAGAGGCTGTTCTTCAGACATATTGGTTTAATGAATGAAATTTGTTTAATTAATGAAATTGGTGTCAGTATGGACCAAACCTAAGATCAAATCATAATCAGTCATCACCATAAGCATCTTCCTTGTATTTCTCTGTCAATAATATATTGCGGAAATTTCTCTAGGTCACCTAATATATATGTGTAAATTGATCGTATGCTCGTTGTATGTGTGTGTGTGTTTTGGCTTCAAGACATCCCAGGCCGGGCGCAGTGGGTCACGCCTGTAATCCTAGCACTCTGGGAGGCCGAGGCGGGCGGATAGTTCTGAGCTCAGGAGTTCGAGACCAGCCTGAGCAAGAGCGAGACCCCGTCTCTACCAAAAAATAGAAAGAAATTAATTGGACAGCTAAAAATATATATATAGAAAAAATTAGCCGGGCATGGTGGTGCATGCGTGTAGTCCCAGCTACTCAGGAGGCTGAGGCAGTAGGATCGCTTGAGCCCAGGAGTTTGAGGTTGCTGTGAGCTAGGCTGACGCCACGGCACTCTACCCAGGCAAGGGAGTGAGACTCTGTCTCGAAAAAAAAGACATCCCATAGCATAGAAACAACACAATATTCTAAAAAAAAAAAAAAAAAATCTATCACCGACAGTCACACACACCTTATTTAAAGTTGTTTTCTATCATCATAAAAAGGATTCTATTAAAGAACTGTGTGGATATATTGTTACATACTGATATCTCTTTTGTACAGAATAAAGTCCAAACATTGGAGTCCTTGTTGAATGGTAGCTACGCTGTATTGATAGAACATGTGGATAGAGTTTGTGATTAGATATGTCTTCCTAAAATATGTTTTAATTGTTGTACATATAAAACTTTATAAGCAGTAAATTCTATTTGATATTTCTTTAAAATTATACATGTACAGAAATATGTTAAATTTACCACTAATTTTATTTCTTATATAAATAGTGCTAAGAATTAAGCTTCTCTGGCCTAGAATATATTAAACCATATTGGAGTTATCTGTTCTTAAGATTAGACTGCAGTCAGTTGAAAGGTCATCTTGTTCTGTTGTTTGTGGTAAAAGTTTAACAAGAGCAAATTTTGATGAGAGTAAAATTATGTCTGCTTTGCTTCTTCTATGTCCTTAAAGCTTCCTAGCTCTAACGATATGGAAGTATCTGAAACAGGTATTCTATAAATATTTGTTGAGTAAATGAAGCATTTCTTTATATGCTTGTATGCTATGTACTTTATCTCATTTAGTATTTGTTACAATTTTCTAAGTAAGTATTATAGGGAAGATAAAGTTTAAAGAGGTTAAGAAATTCACCTTAGCTCATGAGATTGTCCAAATGTTGTTGCTGTGTCTGATTCCAACTCCCATGCTTTTAAACTTCTATTTTGTTAAAAATTTTTTCCACATGCATTTGTATTAATTGCAGTTTTTTGTCAATTTTCCTATGCTTCTAAAGGTATAGTTTCTCTGAAGTTTCGTGTTCACAATACACTCTCCCAGGCCAATCCACCAAGTAGAACTTAGCACATGACACTATTTGAAATGCACCCTTGAATTTACAAAGAAAATAAAAGACTAAACATAAGCACTTCTATAATTCAGCTATCCTTTTATAATTTTGGATTGAAGAAAAATCCATCTACAAATAGCTTTAGAAGAAAGCAGGTTTGGAACACGGAGAATCATATTTCATACTTAATAAATCTTTGAAAGAGCTCAAGTTGATTAATAAATACAAAAAAAGCTGAGGTTAATTAGATGAGATTGAGCTAGGAGAATTATACATTGAATACAGAGAAAACTTTTCTATCCATCTTAACTATTATTCTGAAGAGGGATTTTTGAAAATTAGATGCCTAAGGAATGCTGGTAAAAACCGTAATACAAAAGAGAATAAAACAACAATAAATGAGATATGTGGCACGTATATTAGATTTTTTCTTAGATGGATAGATTATATTTAATGATATGTTTATATCAGTTCACAGTTGTATAGAAAGTTCCTGGATTTGTCAGCTATACAATACAGAAAAATAACATTTTTAAGACTTCGGAGTTTTTTTGTTTGTTTTTTTTTTAAAGTAATTTCTATTTTCACAAAATGGCAAGCAGCCTTATTTTGATGACTTTAAAGAAGATCAAACCATATTCTCAATTTAATTTGAAGAGTCCTAGTGTTTTTTAAAATATTATTAGAAACTTATTTATATGTAAATAGAAGCTCCAGGTATAATTCTGTAAGTGCTGAGAAGAAAATATGCAACAAAATTACTTGAGTTGAAAAGAAATTACTCTGACCTTTAAAAATATTATGATAAAGTATGCAACTACATTTAAAGAAACAGCATAAGAAAGAAGATTTTTAAAACTGTAACTGTGAGTACTTTATAATAAAAACAAAAAATAATCTGTAAAGAAAATATTTATAATATTTATAGTAGCTTTAGATAGCCAAATATTAGGTTTTATGTAGGCATTTAATAATTGGATACAAATTGATTTTATTAAAGCATAATATAACAAATTTATAGCTGAGCAATTTAGTTTATTTCATTCATAACAGAAAAATAAATATATTTATTATATTTTCAGAGACAGGGACTTGCTCTCTTACCGACATTGAAGTATGGTGCTTTTTAACTTTAAATTTTTAACTGTATTAGTTACAAGGAATGTTCATCCAGCCATAGGGTAATATACATATTTTAAATTTCAAATTTGGTTATTTGCATTGTTAATTTTTAATATTTTGTTTATATATTCTAATGGGAATATAATATATAAGACAATTGAGATTTTTTAAAAGTTATTTTAAAAGATAACTTCATTAGTTTTCATTTTACCAAAATAATGAATGATGATGGTGGATAATAACAGATGTCAAAATTATGCCTGGGAAATTTTTTTTTTTTTGGCGTGTGTGTCTGTTAAACTGTGAGTACACATTTATACTTCCAATTCCAACCCAGCATCACAGGATTTCTTCTGATCTTCTCACTACTTTGTACAACTCCTTTCTCAACAGGGAGAACTGATTTTCATTATCCACAAGATATTTACTAATTTTTTCAAACCTAGAATGAACATACCCTTGAAAATAAGCCCAATTTAATTTGATCAGACTGTGGAGAAATTTATTCCTGGAGACAGTATCAAAAACAATAGAGCAATGGGATAGTGATCAGAAAGGGCTAACAGCTGAGTGTGATACTAACAGTTATGAACATACACGGCAAAAATCACCGTCACCAAGTTTGTCACGTCTAAGGCTATCCTCTCTGAAGAGCAACATCCCAGTTACACACTGTAAGAGAAATAGGCTTTACTGAAATAGTCTAGTCTTAAGCAAATAAGCAAGAAATTCCCCGACAGGGAGGGGGAATTAGTATCCAGAATTGCTACAATACATTATCTCAAATAACACTTTTGAATAAAAAGTTTACAAGGCATGAAAGAAAGAATATGTAACTGTTACACAGAGATAAAAAGCAGGCAACAGAACTGCCTCTAAGAAGGCTCAGATATCAGACTTAGCAAAGACTTCAAAGTTAAATGTGTTCAAAGAACTAAAGTAAGCCATGTTTAAAGAAGTAAAAGAAGGTATGATGACAATGTCTCATCAAATAGTGAATATCAATAAAGACAAATTATAAAACAAAACTCAGTGGAATTGATAAAGTTAATATAACAAACTATATGAATATATATGTGCTCTTTCAGTTTCTATAAAAGATACAAAAGTATATAAATTAATAATTATGCAAATGTATTATTACATTTGTAACATATGGTATATAGACATAATATGTATAACCACAACAGCACAATAAAGGTAAGGAAGGAATAGATGTAAATAGAACTAAGTTTACATATCTCACTGAAATTAAGTTGGAAATAAATCTGAATTAGAAGGTAAGATGCATATTATAAGCCCTGGAGAAGACATTAAAAAATATGTAAAAATATTATGAAGAAAATAATTTTAATGCTACAATAGAAAATAATTAGTGCAAAAGAAAATAGAAAAGAAGGAAAATAAAGGAACAAAAAAAAGATGAGGAATATAGCAAACAAAGTAAAATGGTGCATGTAAATGCAACTATGTCAATTGTAATATTAAATACAAATGGATTAATTAATACAGTCAAAAGATAAGATTTCTGACTGGAATAGGAAAAAGAAAAAAACTTCTTTACAAGACACACCTTAGATTCAAAGGCACAAATAGGTTGAAAGTAAAGGATAAAAAAATACATATTATGGGAAAAGCATCCATAAGAAAGGTAGAGTTGCTAGATTATTGTTATAATGATAAGGTTGATCCATCAGAAAAATATACCAATTTTAAACATATATGTACCTAACAACAGAGCACCATAATACAGGAAGCAAAAACTGACAAAAAAGGGAGAAATTTAAAAAAGACATCAGTTTTAATAATGGATAGAGCAATTACATAAACAAACAACAAATATATAGAAGACTTAGCAGCTCTACAGACCAACTAGACCCTTATAGAAATACTCTGCTCAGCAACAGCAGAGCACATGCAGAATATTCCCCAGGACAGACATAGCCTAAGCTTAAAGAAGCACTAATACATTTTTAAATGAAGTCATACAAAGTCTTATCTCTGACCAAATGAAATAAAATCAGAAAATAATTACAGAAAGAAAATCGGGAATTCAAGCTGTGTGGAAATTAAACAATACACTCTTACATAGCCAACAGGTCAAAGAAGAATCACTTTGGTCCCAGGAAGATTAAAAATAAGTATTTAATCCAATGTTAGTAAAGTATAGGACTACTAACCTACTATATCTTGTTTATAATTTTCTAGGTTTTTATTTCAATTCTGTCATCTTGTGTGTATTTAATATTTATGTGTTAAGTATATGTGCATGTATCATACATAATATAAATTGAATATATGTGTTAATCTAAGCCTTATTTATAAGGATTAGGAAGAGTTTAGAAAACAGTATTAGTATCCTCAATTTGATAGAACTTTAAATACAAAAAATCTTATCTAGATGGTTAATTTAAAAAGAATACTATTAATACTATGATAATCCAATTAATAGCAATATCACATATACCATTTTAATACTATTATAAACTTAACTGTAATTTTTAGTGATGGCAATTAAATTTTAAATTTCTAGCAAGTTTAACTGCCCCCTAATCAATATTTAAAATTAAATGGATCAAACATTAACTATTTAGAATAGTTCAAGAATTATTGTTTCAATAAGTAATATGCCAAATTGTGTACATGAAATGACAGCTTATTGTGGTCATGTTTTTCATGTCAGTACAAATATAGAACATTGAATTAAATACAAATATTTATACAAATCATTTTCTATTGATTGAGAAAATCCATAGAATATACTTCAGCCACTGATTTATAAAGTCTTTAATTTACTACCTAGGCCATATTTTCCATGGTGATATTACCAATATTTGTCTAGAAAATATTTGTCTTGATCTAGAAAATAGGCTCCTTTTTTCCTAATGATTTTCACAGTTAAGTGATATAGTGTATCTTTTACTTTCTCCTGTGTCAGTAAATTACAATATATATTCTAATTTGCTATGAAATTATTGACCATATGTTTTAGCATTTGTCTTTAAAAATAAAGCCAGACTATGGGAGTGAGTAGCACAGATTTAACACACACTTATTAGATTTGTGAGAAAGTGAGATTAGAAGCCATCAGGAAGGTAACAGATAACTTTTACACAACTAAGAAAATCTGGAATTTATACCACCAAATGTTAGCTAACTAATGTTACCAAGAGCTCAATTCTACCTTCCCCGGGAAAGGGTGGTTTTCTACCGTATCCGCTGTGGAAATGCAGCCTACGGAGGTGGGGGGAACGCCTTATTGACGAGGCGCAGTAAAAGTATAGCTGTGCTTATTTATTTTCCAAAAATATTTATTTCAAATAATTGTTATAAAAAAATTCCTTTCGAGGACATGGAACGCAGACTTTTTTGCTTTTCTCATGGTGATCTGTGTCATAAAATTATATGACTAGCCACAGGGAAATCTATAAAAGGAGTCATCTCTGTATTATTACACAAATGCTTGGGGAATTTTCAACTTTTAAAGTTCTTCTATATTCACTATGTGATTAAACTCATGGTATTTATTGCCAAAGCCTTTTTCTTTATAAGAAATCTAATCCCTGTATTAGAAATTTCCTTAAGTAAAAATGCTTTTTAAAAATCTAAGAAATGGCTGAAGTTTTAAAGCTGCTTCTCATTTTTTAAAGTCCATAGTTTTACCATAATAATAAAATACACTTTAACAAAATTAGAAAATTCGATCTTTAAACTCAGAGTTTAATCTAGAGAAAATACACCTTTTTCTGCAAAATTACAATCTAGGCAGATTTCTCCAGGAGATTATTCAGAACGATGCATGTGATGAAATACTGAGTAGGATTTTTTTTCTGAGAACTGAAGATTAAATAAGCTTCGACGTCGTTAAATACGCTTTCAGTCCACGCTGGGCGGTCTTCACGGAGACGAACGCGCGTCTGCGCGTGGCGGTGCGCGGCGCCACCGCTCCCCCTAGAGGCCGTTTGTCCCAGAGACGCGAACACGCAGCTCCACACGCAGCGTCGTCCGTCATGACCCTGAGCTACGACGGAGTGTGCGTGTGTGACGAGCCGCAACCCAGAGTGACTGTTGTCGAACACCCCCCGTATCAGTCTCGTTATGGAATAGCAGAGCTAGGTAAAGGAAGACCTCAGACACCCAGTCTGTCTTACACCGGAATGAAATGAGAAGCAGATAAGCGGAGATGGCCAAGGTCTGGAAAACGAGGCAGTCCCGAGACGGGGTTAGAAAATGGGTTTTCTGTCTCCAGTTAGGTGCTTTTGCTACACCTTCACGTTGCCTAGTAATACAGAACACTGAAAAGTGCCTGGATAGAAAAGATGTCTAGATCTTAGGAAATCTAATTTTCTCTTTTCATATTAATTTTTCCCAGAAAATAAAACCTTGAATATTTCTATAAGCCATTTTGTTTTTTTAAATTTTTTCTTTATTTTATGTGCATCATGAAAGGAAAAAATATATAACAACATATGTTTAAAATTATTCTCTCCCTCTTGGCCCCTTATATTTCACCCTCAGAAGTAGCCACAGTTAGCCTTAGTGACTCGCTTGAGCAACAGACACTTGCAGGGTGGTGGTCGGGGACTTCCAAGGCCAACACATCAGGCACGTTGCAGTTTCCTCCTAGGTCTCTTGAACACTCATTCTCTGGATTCTATTTCTGAAAACACAGCCACCAAGCTGTGAGAAGAGCAGGCCACAAGGACAGGCTGTGTGTGGATATTGTGGGCAGCAGCCCTGGCCGAGCTCCTGGAGTACAGGCCGGCAGCAGCTGCTGCTCAGATCAGTGAGGTTCCCTGAACGTCCAGCCGGTGGGGGCTTCAGACGATTCCAGTCTAAGCAACCATCTGACCCACCATATGAGAGACTTCAAGTGAGAACTGACTAGCTAGACCCAGTCAACTCACGTAAATGGAGAAGTAATTACACATGTATATACGTGTGTGTGTGTGTGTGTATATATGTGTATATATGTGTGTGTGTATATACATATAGCTTTATGCACTAATTCAGGGGTATTTTGTTACACAGCAAAAAACAATCATATTGATGCATTAACGTAAAATTAAGTATTATATGAAAATAAGTTTAAATATTAAATAGGAAGTTATTTTCAAAAGTGAGGAGGAGAAATGGTCTTGATCTAGTTTAAAATAAAAAAGAAAAAGAAAAACTAAGATAGAGAATGCAACTATTGAGGATAACGTTGGTTTTGACTTTGCTCTGAATCCCTGATCTGCTTTTTCCCCGTTGTTGAGATTTCCGTGAACGTCAGTTTCCCTGTCAGTGACTGAGCCAAACACCGTCATTCGGCATGCAACTCGACGGCAAAGTCGGGGTCATTTGTTGTTGACTTTTCCACAAAACTCTGCTCTCCAATTCCTCTGCTGTATCATAATCACACGCAGATAGGGAGAATATGGAAACTAAGACAGATGGTAGGTGTAATACGTGTTCCCGTCTGGTTTGCGACACTTGTAACAACTGATATATTTGTGTGTTTGTATGCCAACCCTATAATACCTTGATTATAGTCGATTTATTTCAGAACTCTTTTTGTCCAGGGTGGTAAAATATGGCTTACTAATGTTTCTTTTGAAGAGTACTTGTAATATTCATTCTTTTATAAGATAATTATTTTCCACCCACCCAAACACACTAACAAAACACAAACACAAAAAGTTAAATTATTTGAATTAAATTACATTTAGAGATAATTTTGTAAAGAATTAACAATTTTATGATATGAAGACACATCAACAAATAAAAGTTAGCCTTTATTGGACATAGTAGGGTTAAATTACATGAGTAGTAACTGAACATGAATCTTGATAGATGAATATACTTTTGTTAGGTAGAGATGAAGGAAAGTATTCTAGGGAAAAAAAACAAATAGCAAAGTAAATCTGTGAAGACATTATAAGTCACATGTGTGTAATGCAAGGACAGATTTATTTCTGTCCAAAGAGCTACTGGTTAAAAATGAATAGAAGTAGGCACTGAATTCCCAAAAAAACTTGAAGCATAATAGATTGATCTCATTTTTGAGAGGAGTTGAGAGTGAAAAAATACGTATTAAGTCATTTCACTGTTTTATGTCAACAGGTTAATATCACAAAAACTGACAATTTTTGTTTAGCCGTATTTTTTCTTCAACAGTGAAACACATTTTATTGAAGGGTTGAAGGCCCATGAATGTTTTCCACACCAGTTGGTATTCTGAAGTTTGCCGTTTTTTAGGTAATTATTTTGTTCACAATATTTCATACAACAAAGTGTATCAAGATAGTTTGTATGGTAGACTGCATAAAATTTTAAAAATGCTGTTATTCCAAACTGGCACAACATGTAAAAAGGGTAGTAATCATTATTATACTATTTTTAATATCTTCAGAGTGTTAGGAAGCTCCAAAATCTATTGTAAAGAAGAGATTAATTTGACAAAATGCAACTAAGCATAACCTTATTGTTCACATTATTTTTCATATTTTTATGTGTTTCGTTTAAATGTTTCTCAATTGGATGACCTGGAGCCTGGCAAACACTTGTTTTCACCTACTGCCTTTTTATATCAATCCTATAGAACACTGATCTCGTTAGAATGAGACTGGATATTTTAATGGTATAATTACTCATACTATACATGCAGAAGGAGGATTATTAACATTCAGTGATCTCACTAATTTTCATAAAGTGATGATTTCTACTAATTTAGTCAAGTGCTCTTACTTTGACCATTTTTCTGCTTCCCATGATGATAAATCTAGCATTCCCAGAAACACCAGAACATAACAGATTAACAAGAACAAAGGTTTTTCATAAAGATATCCCAGTAGTCGAGAGGCCAGGTGGAATCAATGAGAAAAATTAATCCTAAATCAATCATTAATTTTAAAAATTGGGGAAAATTTTCCATTAAGACACTCCATGTATGTATGTAGTTATTTCCATTTTTTCTTCTTTCTAAATTTTTAGAGTGGATTTGAATATAAACTATGGGTTGAGGACAAAACTTAGAAACCTGACCTCTTACCCACTTGCAAATACAGTATTCTCTCTGCCAGCTCATTTTCTGACTGTTTGTAAAACAAGCAATAGAGAGAAATGGAAATAAACAAGAGATTTTTTTAGAAAGGCCCAGATTTCACCCAGGGGATTACAGAGAGAACAGAAGCAACATAAGGAGGAGAAAGAAGATAGTGCGGAGATCAGGGAAAGATGAGGAAGGAGAGAAGTTTGGGAGAGTGTCCGCCATTCACATGGAGGTTGCTGACACTGGGACAAGGACAGTGATTTAAAATATACTCCAATGTGTTAAGAATGCATAGCCTGCTTCTTTGAAAAAATGACAGGGATGTTGATAAAGTTTTGACTAAAAAGTTTGAATGAATATGGGTTGCCATTATTTGCCATTATTTCATTGAATGTGCCTTGTATAGCATCGGATCACGAGGGCCCCAGTTGTATAAATCTTTCTCACGTATGTGTGTGTGTTTAGCTGACAATTGTGAATTAGCCGCAGCAACTCTTGCAGTTATCTACAAGAGGTGAAAAGAGGGGGGAAAAAAGGAAAAGTGCAACTACCTTGCAATAGGAACGAAATATGAGACATCAAACATGGAATACATTTATGTGTGAATCTTAGTAACACATTTGGAAATGAAGGTTTTATAATTTTTTGGCCTATAATTTTTTGAATTCCACCCTTAATTATGCCATTAATTTCTCAACTCGGTTCACAGATCAGGATCTGTGCCACTTCAGAACAAACACCACACTGAAATAAAAACAAAGCCTGTATGGCATGCACGTGAGATTGGTACAAGGATTTCTTTGTTACCTTTGGGTACCAGAATAGGCGTTAATATGAGGAATGTTGGGATGGAGACACATAACCTGCAATTTTCTTGCGTTTTATTTTTCATTTCTGCCTAGGAATCTATGCATTTGCAAGAACATTATTTTATAGCTTTTAGCAGTCTTTATTTAACTACAATTTCCAGAAAATGGGAAACGTATGCAAATCTGGCATTTCTCTTTAGTGAGGTTTCAGGACTCCCAGTGTCAAAGTGTCCTTTATAGTTGGAAAAGCCCTTCCAGGGGTGCATGGGATTTTCATCTCATATGAAAGGCTCTTTGTTCTCTGTTATGGAGTGGTAAGGAATGCAGTCAGTGTGGGCAGAGTTGGGCCAAATTCCAGCCCTATCGCTTCTGCACTGGATGACATACGCCAAGTTGCTTTATCTCTTTAACAACTGTGAAAAAAATCCAGCTAAGATGGTGAAACGTGCTGTCGAGGAGGACAGAATGACACAAAGTCCTGGATAAACGGACACTAAAATAAAGCAGATCTGGGTTTGAGTCCCGACTCCAACGCTACCAGGGATGTGATCTTACGCCAGGCTCCTGTGCTTTCTAAGCACGTTCATGCCTAGAAAATCTTGATTAAAATGCGTATCTTGAGAATTTCTGTCAATAATCGTAGAACATATATAATTTATATGTTGTGTAATAGCGAGTTTGTCTGATCTTTGCCCCTGGTTCCTGATAGATGGCCTGTGAGTCCTTGGAATTTCTGGAGTGACAGTAGCACCTCTGCATTCATGGTGGGCCTTCAGCCTTGAGTGAGTTTATGTTAATGAGATGACTTAGGACGCCGACCGATCACCCCAGAAAGACCAACCGTGTGATTAGTGGGTCGAGGCTTTGAGCTAGCTGATATCCACCTGACCACCTTTAGGAAGATGAGGGGAGCTGGAGGTTAAATTCAGTCATGAGACCAATGGCACAGTCGATCATGCCTATGTGATGAAACATCAATAAAAACTCTGGATACCAGAGTTCCGTGGAACTTCTTGGTTGGTGAATGCATCCATGTGCCAAGAGCGTGCCATTCGGGTGACACACCCTGATGCCACAATGAAAGGGCAGAGAAGCTCTGCGGAACCATACTCAGCACTGCAATATGTAGTATGCCTAGTGCAGTGTGCGGCTCACAGGTAATCGATGTGATAACGATTAATATCAGTGTTCTTGCGAACAAAGCAAAGGTAAATACAAAAGTAGGTGACTTCCTAGGATAGCTCTACCATTGTAATTGGGTAATGTTTTCAAATGTGTTCTTTTATATTTTTAATTCAGGCAATAAAAGTTAATTATGATTTACAAAGACAAAAATACACATTCTTTTATATTTGCCAGTGTGGGAAGACTTTTGTCACAAAATTTCAAAGAACACCTTTAAAAACTCAGTATAACCTGAATCAAGTTGCAAAGTCAACATTATTTGCATGTTTCCAAGAGGAGCTGAATGATGAGAAAGTTAAAGGCACTGTTTTCATTTCCACAATAAAAAATAATTATAGTTCTCACAAGCAGTGCAATTGGTCAAATTAAACATTTAAATGTGGTAACATACATAAGTCTGTGTAGAAAAAAAAGCAGCTAAGTGGCTCCAGTACGTAACAAACAAAAAGATCCTGCCGCTTTTTCTGTAGAAACAGCACATGAAAGAAAGTGTCCCAGAACAAAACTAAATCAAATATGCCATTCTACGTAGACCCTTTCTTGCATCACACTAGGAAGATAAGATTACTTTAAATATTATTATCTAAGGTGCTCAATAAAAAATAAAAGCCCCTGTGGTTCCAGAGCACACCGTTTTATTCTGAAAACAACAGCAGTCTAAAAAAAAGTCACGAATTAGACAAAAATGATTTCACCTCAGACCACTTATCTGGAATAAATAGTGAAAGCGCTGAGGGCCATTAACCCCATTCTTTCATTAATATCCAGGAAATGACCCAAACCGCAGTCATTACAGCTACTCCACATCAAATTGCAAGAATCATTTGAATTAACCAGTGATGTGGTATTGACATGATTCTAAGCGTATCTATCATGTCAGGGGCACACTGCCAAAATTCACGTGTGACAGAATCGTAACATTTCATGAGGATGGCTTTTATGAAGAATTCAAAATCATAGGTAATTTTTCTATACTGTTTTATACACAGATTTTTTTTAACTCCATCAGTTAGCAAAGGTTGTGCCTAACAGACAATCCTCGTTCTTAATTAGGCATATCAAAGATTGCTTTGCCTGAGAATTAGAGGCCTAAACAACAAGGGCCTGGAAACACAATATTAACACCTGGAACAAGAAAAACTTATTATCTTCAATAAGTTGATGATAAATCACTCTCTGTTCTTTGCTGTTACACTGAAGTCGGTCATGAATGCCTTTCACTACACATGAACAGTGGGGTGATGGATGGAGAATGCACTATACATTTTTGAAGAATTTTTTTTTATGTTCAGAAGGAAAGGAAAATCCAAATTGTTGTGAAGGAAATGGCAGAAGGAATTTAAGACTGGAAAAATTATAAGTAGCATTGCTCTTATGGCCTTCACGATGTGGTAATTCTTCAAGGAAACGTTTTCTACCCAGGTCTCCATTCCAGGAATGCTAGAGGTTCAGAAATTCTAAGTTAGACTGAATGAAAGTATTTCATCTATGAGGAATGTGAGTAATGCTTAATATTAAGAGAAATCTGAAAATATTTCTTTATAGTTCTTGATAAATGAAAATGAATTTTAAAAATTATATAATATCTACCTAAACTGACAGAATATACTTAATATTGTTTACCAAAAGGCACCTGAAATAAGGGATTACCCATTTGTATTAAGGGTAGCAAGCTGAGAATAGAAAAATAAATAAATTGTATACTGTATCTTCTATTTATTATTGGATAATTTGGCTTAAAAATAAATGTCATAATGTAGCCTCAAATCTAGATGATTTTTCTAAATGCATGGCCAGCAGAGTGGCTGAGATGGCCAATTTTTTGATTATCCCTCTAGGGTTCTAGGATGCTGCTCTACAAAACACCACCTGATAATTCATGTGTAATAAATAACTTTAAAATTATGCTATAAACTTCTGCAATACTACTTTGGAGGTCCTTGCAAGAGAGATCTTTGCTTTCTGATATCTCAAAAAGGCTTATGAAATGGGCAAAGTTTATTGTCACTCTGTGTAGTTTCTGCACATCGCACTGTACTTGAGCAGTTTTAACCCTCCTCCTTTCCTGTACTTGTGTGCCGGTCGTTCTTTCTGATGATGCCGCTGCCTGAAGTAGCATCTTCATCCTCCTCCAGGGGTGGAACAGGTGCTCATATTTGCCCCACATCCTCCAGGAAGCCTGGCCCAAGCGTGGCTGTCCTGAGAGCCTCCCCGAGTGCTTCCAGCACTTGCTCTGTCAGACCTACCACGTGGGGTGTAAGCATCCAGCCACCCAAATGAGCTCTGAGCTCAGTGGGGTGAAATACTCCTTCCCTCATCTCTTTGTTCTTAGCATATGGCATAGAGCCTGCGAGTAAGGGCTCAAAAATATTTACTGACAGTTTCTGTCTTTAAGGCAAAATACCCTAAAATAAAGATAGTCCTTAACCCCAAGATGCTTACTGGATTTTATAAAATATAAGCACTCAGAAACCAAATTTCCATATCATTTCTATTGTGAATAGTGCTACCACAAACATGAGTGCAGGTATCTTTTTGATAGAATGACTTCTTTTCCTTTGGGTAGATACCCAGTAGAGGAATTGCTAGATCAAATGGTAGAGCTATAATAACTTTCATCCTTTGAGAAATCTCCATACCGTTTTCCATAGAGGTTGTACTAATTTATGTTCCCACCAACAGTGTGTAAGTGTTCCCTTTTCACTGCATCCACACCAGCATCTATGGTTTCTTGAGTTTTTAACAGTGATCATTCTAAATGATGTAAGATAGAATCTCATTGTGACTTTAATTTGCATTTCTCTGATGATTAGTGATGTTGGGCATTTTTTCATATGTTTTTTGGCCGTTTGTCTTCTTTTGAAAAATGTCTGTTCTTTTACCGCTTTTTAATGGGGATGTTTTATTCTTATTGAGTTGTTTGAGTTCCTTGTAGATTCTGGATAAATGATTCTGGATATATGTACTCTTATAGGGTAATATAATATTTCCATGTAACAAATCTATTTATGTACCACCTAAATCTACAAAGATAATTTTAAAAGAAACTAAATTTCTATGGAGCAAAAAATTAAATGTAGCCTTTGTCCTTATATCCTATAGCCTAAGTAGTCTGTATCTTTTATCAGAGCCCTCTCCATGTAAGTCCTCAGAATATAATAAACAAAAGGGCTTATACATGAGTATAAAGTTAAATGCTAAATGGTTCTAAAAGAATATGCAATACTAATTATCAAGATTAATAGTGTTCTATTTTGTTTATTTAAAATTAGCCAAACTTGATCCATAAAAAAAACTTAAAAATAAAATTTGAAGAGGGTTTATTCATTTTTAGACAGCACATCAAAATACGCCAAAAAGTCTGTCAACTCCTCTCTCCCAACAAAGTCATCTAATTTCACCTCAGAAAATATCTTGCAACCAGCACACAGCAGTGTGTAGTGGAAATAGCACAGGACATGAATAACAAGCACTGCTAATTTTTTTCATGTTTTATTCATATCTACCACATAATGTGTTTTATTAATACCACTGAGGCTAAGTAATGTTATGTAATTTCTTCAAGGTCATAATCTTCTTAAGTGTTAGGACACAGCCATGTCTTCTGGCACAAATGTGCTGTTTAGCTTCACCTTCGTGTCTGTGGAAAACCTGGGGTCCGCTCCGGAGCTCCAACAGTGACTGAGGGCACGTCCCATGACATCCAATGACCTCAGTGTCCTGACCAGCCAAATTAGAATCATTTCCCTCTAAGGTGTCTTTCATCTCAAATAGTTAAAGAAAACATTTCAGAAGGTGGCCTCTTTCTGATTATGGATTCTTTTAGTTGTCTCTTATATTTTAATATTCCCCAAATTATTTGGAAGGTTACATTTTTATACACATAATATCACCTCCAGAATGATTTGAGAAATGTCAGAAGTAAAGGATGTCCAAAAGCATCTATAATCAGGAAAAGACCTCCTTCTAAAATGTTATTATCTGGTGCCACTGATAAAATAGATAATTTAATCAGCTCGCAGAATTTAATACTAAAATGATATTTCTTTAAAAGTGCTTTTCAATTGGTAATCACTTTTTATCAGTGGCTAGAATTAGTTTGTCCATTTAGCAAATATCTTTTAATGCTTAGAAAGCACTGGATACTATTCTAGGTGCTGAAAATACAACAGTGAACCAAAGAAAAAAATGTGATCTTTTCATGGGACTTAAAGCCTAGTGGGGAATCAGGCAATGATAAAGAGACATACGGAAGACATGTATCGAGTTAGGTCATGGTAAGTGCTACAGAATAAGTAGGAAAGGTGACAGCAAGCATCGGGGGACATTAAATACCCATGTTTCCCCTTTTCCTCAAGTGTGGCTCATGCCACCAAGAAAAGCTTACTTTGAGAAATAACCTGAATACCATTAAGTTAAAGGTGATGGTTTACAAGAAATGGTAAAACAATCTTAAGAGGTGGAAGTATGCAACTGCATATAAGGATATATATATATATATGGCCATGTTTCAAGCATCCTCATATATGTACTCAGTATGTGTATGTATTAAGTATGTGTATGTACACACATACCTATAGTGAAGACAGAGTAGCGTGTGTGACAAAAGTAATTATAGAAAGTGATACAAACCTCATCATACACACACACAAATAAAGTGAAGAATGAACAGTTAATAGGAAAAATCTAAAATACAATTTTATTTTTGGCTCCATCTATTTTAAGTGAGTGAGAATATCATGATTTATGAACATAGCTAATTAAGAGCAAAGCCAATATCTAAACCCTGCACATTCAGTTGTGGTTTCTTAATTGACCTTGGGAAAGTTACTGCATATTTTTAATTTCAAAATAAAATATTTTATTAAAAAGTGTAGTTTAACAATTTGCCATAAAATACCTACATAAGAATAGCTCTGTCTTCATCCCTCCTCTCTCCCTCTCTACACACACACACACAGCCTAGAGCAGAAATGTCTAGACAATCAGGCAACCTAATATAACAATACATTTTTTTAAGTCGTCATTCGAGAAAACCATGAAATTAGGACTACCTGAACGACTCTTTTCTAATCTTGAGAGGAGTCCAAAAATTCTCATATAAATGTCATATTGCCCCCTCTGACCAGAATTTTTCCCTGCATTTATCACTAACTATTTCTCTATTTTAAAATGTGTTATGTTACTTGGGATGATATTTGGCTGCTGAAAAGAGGGAACCCCAAACCCCAGTGGCCTATGCTTGCTCGCACACACAGGAGCAGCGCAGGGATCGATTGACAGTCCCAAGGGGGCACGGCGCCTGCAGACTCCCCAGGACCCAGGCTCCCGCCACATCTCGTCTCCATTGTCTCTGCCTGGAACTTTCATTCTTGTGCTGAAAAGTGTTTTCATAATGGCTGCTGGGACTACAGCCATCACACCTACACTTCAGGCAATGAAATAGAGGAAGGGAAAATCAAAAAGGACACATCTCCTGATGAGTCATCTCCCTTTAAAGAGCCCACCTAGAATGATGATACAGCACTTCATATTGAGTAATCTGCTTTCTTCTTGCTAATGTCTGAATGTTTGCACCCCACCCCCAAATTCAAACGATAAAATCCCAGTCCCCAAAGTGATGGTATTTGGAGGCGAGGCCTTTGGGAGGTGATGAGGGTGATGAAGGCCATAAATGGAATTCGTGGCCTTATAAAGAGGCCCCAGAGAGATTGCTCACTCCTCTGCCAGGTGAGGCTGGAGTGAAGGAATGGCCATGTAGGAAGCTGCCCTCACCAGACACCAAGCCTGTAGGGTCTTGATCGTGGGCTTCCCAGCCTGCATAGCTCAGAGAAATAACTTTGTTATTTATAAGTCACTCAGTCTACGGTGTAATATTATAGTAGCCTGAATAGACTAGGATACCTCTTAATGATTAAAAGTCATGGGGTCAAATCTAAATGCAAAAATGGCTTAAATAGCAAGATGACGCCAGGGATAGAACTGGGATTCTTTAACTAACGCAGAAATGGAGCATAGACATAAGGTAGATAACCAGCTGTCACTCTCACATTCAGCTTTTGAAACTTACTGACCCTCAGCCCTATAAAACCCCGTGGAAGAAAATACCCTGATGTAATGCTATGAAGAAATAGTGAAATCGATCTTCGTATCTACTCAGTCACTTTTCACATACATGATGGTTACGTTTCTAAGCACAGACTTTCAGTCCACAGAGATAATATAATTGCTAGCCTGTGCACGCACACACACCCATACACATTGCTAACCTGCACACAAAAACATACACTCACATTCACATGTGCATGCACATTGCTAGCCTGCACATACACACAGCATACATTCACACACATGGACGTGCACGCAGAATCGCTATTATGCAAAGCTGGCATAAGGGAGGTGTGAAGCCAGAAGGATTCTAAAGTTTCCTCCTACTTACATTTATTTAGGTTTTCTTCACCCTCTGTAGTTGTATGTATGTAGTTGTATTGGTTTTTGTCCTTGGACTATTTATCAGCTTATTCTCAAGGAACAAACTGTCTCTTTAGTGGTGTTTTGGGAATGACAAGTGTTTTAAGACCACTTTCCCATGCACTGACTGCATCAGGCAATAATCCCCACGACCTCCCTGGGATTGGGTGCTGGATCATCATTTCTTTAAGTCAGATTTGAGCTGATAAAAATAGAGGCAAATGAAGTGGGCAGTGGAAACACACGGCATCGTTCCAGCTGACCATGACTGCAAAGCACGCCATGACTGATAGAACTGGATCACGATGTTTTCCACAGGGCACTGAATGCTGCTGTGAGGTGGGAACACATGATTTTAGGACGCATTTTGTGCAACGCAACTGTAGCCATCCCAGGTCCTTTTCATGCCCCCCAGTGACACAGAGTCACTGTCTTCCTGCATTTACCAGGTGTGTCAGCCTTTGAAAGCACACACACCTTAATCAATGCTACCAGAGTAGACAGGAAATCTTAGTGATGTTTTGAAGTTTGACATACTCTCAGGGGTACGTGAATTGCACATGGAGAAACTGCCATAAGCAGAAAAAATTTCTTCTCAACTCATCTAGCAAAACGAATATTAAACAGTTATAATTAATGTACCCAATGTACTTTTTTAAAAAGAAAATTTATCTAGGTAATTCAAGGAAAAGTGGTGATTTTACCTAATTTTCAGCAGTGAGAGCAGTGGCAAGACCTGGAATGTAGTTCTCGTGCAGAAGTGATAATTCTGGGCACAGCCTCAAGCCTAATGTAAAGCCATCTTACTTTATGTCTCTGCACTCTTCACTCACTCGCCACTAATACGTAAATCGGCTCTTGGGTTTAGCTATAATACAGCAATGTCATGGAGATCCCAGAATGGTGGCAATTTCCAGGCTAATAACTAAAATGAGAAAAAGAACAGGACCCTTTTGGATAATTCAAAAAATATGCTTTAGCATATAAGATAAGACTTGAGAGACAGTATAACATCTGAGGAAATTAAAGAAGTAGATCTCTGCTAGCAATAAAAGAGAGAATTTTATTTCATTTAATGCCTCTCCCAAATGATCAATTTTCTACTACAAGGAAAGATATAAGAAGTTCCAGAATTGCGAACATGTTTAAAAATACTCACATCCCTGAAGTCTTTCATCCTCTTGTGTCTAAACTGAAATTTTGCTGAGCCAATGACCAGAGATTGCCTTTCTGATGAACTTTTGTAAAAGATAAACTGATGCAATTAACATCCTTTTCCCCCTAGAATCCATTTTAAGGACAAAAACCAAATTTTTTTTAAAATTTGTACATGGCTATCTCGTGATTCAATAGAATATCTCAGAATAGCCAGATATGTATACTCACTACTTTTATATATATACACACACTTGAAAGGTGCTAGTGCAATTGAGGGAATGAATTCCTAATTTTTAAAATGTTAGGAGTCCCACGTAATCATTGGCTACTATATCGGGCGGCGCAGGCCATGGTATGACTACAGAAGTGAGGAGATGAGGCCAGATAGGAAACAAAAATTTTCAGGACACAGAAGCCAGGCCGCTGGAAGGATCACCTGTGTGGTTACTGAAATTACAAAGTCGTATTGACGCAGGAGAGACAGCAAACCAGGAGCAGCGACTTTAGGGAATGGAGGAAAGTAACCTGGAGCATCTCAGTCCGCAAGGCGATGGTCTCTAATCTTCAGGCAGGAAATTCAGACCTGGAGGCTTTGGGAGAGAGTTGGGAGAATGATCTCAAAATGGGAGTGAGGGTCATGGGAGATGCCTCCCACCTGAAGGTGTAGGCGGGGGTGGGTTGTGCTCAAGAAATAGCTCAGGGGGCCACGGGGAGCCAGGGCTGTGCCCGAGGGAAAGTTAGGTTTCAGTGAGAGTGAGGAGAATGTTTGGAGAAGAGACTGAGACGCTGTTTCTGTTTTCTAGATGAGGCTCAGAGAGGTGAAGTAAATTGTTTAAGATCACAGAGCTTAAATCAATGACAGAGAACTCGAAGCTTGCTAATTTTATTCCAACAATCATGCTTCCGACCACTGCCCTCCACCGTTTGTCTAGCACCCAGTGCAGTGACTATCTGGAGCACCTGGTGATGTTTTTCAAGTCACTATTCAGTGCAGTAGCACGGCAGAATGGTCATAGCCATGGCTTAGTGTTCAACTCTACTGGCGACATGTAACTGCATGTAGACTATGCCGATTTCATGACAGAATACAGTGACTTGAGGCACAGAAGAGGTCGTTTCTTTCTATTTTATGTTACTGTCCACACAAGGCCTGTGGACACAATTTTAATCTTCTTGAAACTACTCCCTCACTCCAAAACACTAGAGTGACTACGTCTCACCACTTTGGAATAAACGTTCTTTTCTTCCTTAAATTTCAGCCCCTATAGTTTACTTTGCAGCCTGCACAAAACATTCTTTCAGAGGCACTAAGACAGAGACAGCAACAATTTTTGACAATCTTAAAGTCACATAATTTCTTCTGAGTTCTGATGGATCATTATAAATATAATTCCAGACCACATTTAATCACATAGAAAATCTGAAAGTTAGGTATAGGTATGCTAATTCATTTCCTTTTTAGAAATCAAAAATAGAATATGACATTATGCAATTTTCCTTTTCAAAAGTTGCTGAAGCTTGGTTACTTCTAGACTTCCTTACACTTTGCTTAATTGACTTATTCTATTTGCTAACTTCTTGGAACTTAGGTTTAAAAATGTTTGTTACAAGTTTTTTATTAAAAAAAAAAAACTTCAATCACTTGTCTTTTATTATTTGTATCTTGTTTCCAAACATCTGTGTGGGTCCGTCGTATGCATGAGGAGGGAGGTCGGCGAGGGAAGACGTGGAGCGGAGGTGGGGCCGAGAGAAGGACGTCAAAGGAAGAAGGAAGCGCGACAGAGCACAGGAGAGCGAGGGGCGGGAAAAGACACACCTTAGAAATAGGAGGCATGAAAGCGAGCTGAGAGCCAGCAGCCTGAGAGAGGCTGTGTGCCCACAGGTGGCATCATGGGAAGACATGAAATAACCAGAGCATCCCAGACCACGGCATAGCAAGGAATCCGGGAGCAGTCACTGGAAAATGGCAGTTCTGAGTATCCGGAGTGGCCCGGCATGCAGCCAGCGCAGGGGAAGGTAAAATGGCAGCAGCCGATGAGAAGGGACCCTTTTGACAAACAGCTAGAAACAAATGTGCCCTAAAGGGCAACACCGATCGCTCCCCCTTCGCTGACTGAATTGCAGCTCTGAGCTAGGTGTGCTTCCAAGAATCAATTTTACAGCCTGGAAGATAATGATGAAATACCATCAGAAATCCTACATTTTTTTACCTAGTTTGAAGATTTACTTGCTTAAAGATGTTCCCACTTGTTTCATTACCTAGGGAATTGTTACTGTCAGTACCAAGGGCCAGTGGCTTGCTATCCAGCATCAGATCCGACAGTGAATGTAAGAGCCATAAACAAGAAACAGAACAAGTGGCCCAGAGCCGAGAGGGAAGGAACAAAATAAAAGGCGAGGCAGGATCTCCAGAAATCTCCAAGACTCAGGACACGGAGAAAGCAGGGGTGTCAGGAGCTTGTGTTTGTTGTGTCTGGGCCACCTGGAGCTGCACGGGCAGCGCGGCCTCTCTGAAGGTGTACGGCCCGGCCACCCAGGCATCAGCAAGACAGCACTCACTGAGCTGCGAGGCATTCACGAAACCAGACTACAGACCAGGGGGAGTAGAGTAAACGCGATCCCTTCTCTAAAGCTGACTCAAAAAAGAGAAAGACTGAAATAGCAAAAATAAAGAGAACATGTCTGTTATCAGAATGCTGTAGGCCATGTACGGAATATGTACCTCTCTGTGGCGGGATACTATTTTTTTATGTAATCGAATAAATAAACATGACATATTCAAATACATAAAATATGTAACTGTTCTGATGTGCTTACCAAGTGCCCAGAAGTCACCGTGTGGCGGTGGCTGCAGATGGGAGAGGCCCAGGGCAGAGATGAACAGCACAGACTTTGGAGGAGGCACGTTGCTTTGGCGCAAAGGCTGGCTCCACACCTGCGAGCGTGTCACGCTGGCCGAGTTCCGTGGTTCTTCTGACCCTGGGTTTCCCGACGGTTACGTAAAGTAGTAATTGCAGGGTTTCTATCAGGTGTAGCAGGTATATATTAAGGGTTTGGTAAGCGTTGGCTCTCTTAGGTTACTATCCAACATCATCGAAGGGCTAGAAAAGCCATCTCTTTAATAGAATAAACCACAACAATTTATTTGGGTTCAGTGATGACACTTAATAAGGGCAGACAGTTTACTAGCGCTATCAAATGCTTTTACACAGAAAAGTGAAACAGGATAATTAAAACAAATGTGTGTACTCAGAGTAAAATGCAAATGACAGAATGGCTGGTCAATTTGTGTCATCAGATTTCATTATTTTGATGTTATTAGCTTATTGAGGTTGCTAAGGCAGGAGTATTTATTTATGATTCTCTAAACACATCTACCACAGATCAAATTTGAGGATGAAACTGAAACTCGTCTTACTTCACTGAGAGTAACTGACATCTGGGGGACCCAGTGGAGCATCATGAACTGACTTACAGCACGGATGCTCAGTGTTCTTCCAAGACTCCATTTTTGAGGCTGGAAGATAATTACGAAATCCCATCAGAAACCTCAGATTTTTACCTAGTTTGTCCACTTAACGATTTCAGCACTTTTTTTTTTAAGTAACTAAATGTCTCTGATGCCTCTCATTGCTGAAATACATTTTATAGGTAGAATCTGTTTTAATGTACCCAGTATGTTACCATCTATTTGATTTTCCTTCCCTGCTTAATAAAGAGGGAACATTGTCACTTTGCTTTTTCTTCGATTTATTTATATTTAAGGTAGGTGTATTTTACATGATTTTTTCACAAAAAATTGGTTATTTTTCTATTTTTTCTTGTTCTGACATTATTCTTACAATTTTATACACATTCCTTGAATCTTGTTTGAGATATTATTCAGTGTATATATAACATAATCTTATAAATCCCTGCAGATAAAGTAATCATGTCTTCCGAAGTTCTTTTCATTTTTGTTGGTTGCAACTTTTTGTTTTATCTGTAATGTTTATTATGTTAGATATTTTTCAATAATTTTCAGAAAAAAATTTGTCCTAACCAAAAATATTCATGTTTATATAGATGAGTAGAGACAGAGAGAGAGAGAGAGAGAGAGAGAGAGAGAGAAATTAAAAGTGATTAAATGACCAAAGCTTGTTATATAAAATGATAAAATAGAAGTCAGGAACTGGGCTTTATAATTTTTATCTTTCATTTTTTAGATAAAAGAAATACATGTCTAACCAGCTCTGTTCTTGTTAAAGCAGAATTTGACATTAATTAGCAAAGAAGTTTTGGAATAAGGAGATTCAGGAAAAATGTCTGATATTTATAACCAAGACTAGAAAATTATTGAACATAATTTCATCTGTGAAGATTATTTATTGACTTATCTTAGGACTCTGATTTGTATGTTGTTAAGCTTTGTAGATTTTCTGTAAACCATTTAAATACTTTGATACAACCCTTCCCTGTCTTTCATTTGCATTTTCAAATATGTAGTAATTCTTCTGGTATGTGTTTCATCTTTTCAAAACTGAGACATTATGAATGATTCTCACAGAATATGTGAAATAAACTAGGAGTAATCTTTTGAGTCCCTCCATATTTCCATTATAAAGTTGTATTTTGAACTCAGTTACCAATAAAAAGGGACTTTTCTAAAATTCCAACTGTTGTAAGTTTTCCTACTAAATTTTAAAGAGTAAACAATTTTATACGTGGATCAGTTTGAAAAGATACTACTTTCTCTTTACAAACAATAACAAAATATGTGCCAAATATCTATGGCTAAGATTTAGTGAATTGACCATAGATTCTTGCAGTCTTGAGTTTGCCACTAAAGTTGCATGAGTCCCCCACTATTCAGGTATAAAATAAGATTGAAGCAAACCAAGTACCTGAACTATTAACACTGTGCCTCCCACTTGCTTAATCAGGATCCAGAGTTTTCATCTCCAGACATTCCTGGTGATATTATATGGTGTCTTACTTGTCCTCAGCAAGTCCCTGGTTTCTTTGCTCCAGTAGCCACTCAGAACACTGATCTCCCGGAGGCCCAGTTCTGACAACTGCCCAACCACTGAGGTTTGCAAAACACAGAGTGACAAGGAGGTCAGCTGTGGGAAGAGCATTCTCTCTCCATGTTATATAATTAAGGAGAGATGCCATAGTAGGGTTGCTTGGGCCCTAAACTCTAATAGAGTTTAGTATTTGTGTCCCGAAATTATTCCAGATTTTCCTGAACCACACCTCCATACCACACCCTCCCCAAACTAATCCGTATTTCCTAGAGAACTGTATCGAATGAGTTGAGAGTAGGAGCCATTATTCCAAACCCAGAAACACCATTTTCATCAGATGATTGTCTTACTGCTAGATGCAGCTTATTGCATTGAATTCCTTCTTCTCTTTGCAATGGTCAGTCCCTGTACACTGGGTTTTCTGCTTCCTTGGCCACAGTGGACTCCTCTGTCCCCTGCAGTTCTATCTAAACTGCAGCTGTAGACAGAACACATGGTTTTCCTGGGGAAACTCCTGGACAGCCATATCACTCAGCAGATGCAAACAGACATGGGCAAGGAGATATACTAACCAAACCTGGATGAAGGGAAGCTCGGCGCTTACCCAGCAGGGAGTCCTGCTTCAACCACATGAACAATTTTATTAGAAAAGATCGTACCATGTTCCACCCTGACTTCTAAAATTCTCTTCACAAGTTAAGAAATAGATAAAGCCAGAACAATTTGAAAATGAATTCTAAACTGGAATCCTTGAGGCATTTTGAAAATTTCATTACAGGTTATATAAATAATGGATCAAAAGTTTCCGAAATACTACAAAAATACAGAAAATGAAGGCTTTTATTAAAGTTGATGTGATGGGGTTTTTTCCTACTCTCATAATAATCTATCTCTGAGAAACATTCCAGTTGCATGCATTCATGCTCTAGCAAGTGACCTATAAAATTAACAATCCAATCGCCTGTGTAGACAGGCTCTAAAATTTATTGAATTTTTATGTGGCATTCTATTTAGTTAGTGGAACTCCTGACTTAAGTTGACCTAATTATCAGATGATACTGGTGGGATTATCAACTATTAAATGCTAATAATATTTTGCTTGTATCAAAATGAAAAGCTAACACATTATTGAAATAAGGAAAGATGAAAACATTAATTTGTACGGTAACTGGCAGAGTTTCATGCCCATATGGGGCTTAATGAATAGCAGAGTACTGATGATGCTTCCAGTGAGGATGACGCAGTAACCATGTAAAGCACACAGTATTATACCTAAATTACAGCGGCAAAGTCGGCCTCCACTCTAAATCATTGAGACGCAAGTCTTGTATTTCACAGTTTATTACCATTTAGGTATTCGATATTATCCAATCTTATGTAATACTGCCAAGGCGAAGGTAGAATAAAAACATCTGGTGATGCATGTTTGTGTACTTCTCCTCTTCTCCTCCCTTACTGCATGTCATCAAATATTCAAAAGGCAAGTAGCACACTCCATTACTTAAAAAAACCTTACATGCTTAAGTGGTAGGAAGCAGGTTCAATAGCATAAATTTCACAGAAATTATGTTCTCAAGTTAAAAATAACTTAAGAAGTGGAAGATTTTACCTGTCACAGAGCAAGCCCTGACTCATTTTTATGAAACCTGGATCGCACGCACTTCTGAGGCTTAGGGGGGAGCGCTGCCACTGTCAGAGGGGCTCAGCGGGTATTAACTTCCTGCTGGGGATTTGATCATTTCTCCTCTCATATGTCTCTTTTTATAGAAAGGAAAAAACCTCCAGTAGATATAAAGGTTTTAAAGAAGATGTCTTCTCACATATTGAATATATTTTAAAGTTTTTCATGTGTGTATAATAAAGCAATTCGGTATATGTGAAACTAGTGAATAGCTAAAAATAATATTAAATTCAGAAGAAATTAGACATTGCTGCCCATGCCTGTGTCATTGAATACTAACCTTCCTGCTCATACGCATCATTATTCAGTCTTCCAAATTATTAACCTTATTTAGTTTTGAGCAATGGAAGTTTATCATTATTATTATTATTAAACCAATAACTTTTCTAAAAGAAAATAAGCTCATTCCTTCATTCTAGTTAGGAGTTACAAGGAGATGAATTGACAATTCAATAAAGAACAAGTATTGAATTTCTCCTTTGTGCTTAGCAGGTCCCAAGATGGTAGAAAAGCCTTCCTATATATAACCCACTTCTGTTGATCCAACATAACCTCAGAGAGGGACGGCAGAGCAGACGCATCACACACTACGTGAAACAGTGGTCTTTCCTGACTAGGATGGTTCTTCTTTGGGTAAAATAAGCCAGACCCTACGTCATGCACTTTGGGGAATTCAATCTCTTTATCAAAGAGCATCTCCTTCCCTGGCCTGGCAGAAGTTTATCCTCACCCCAAGGAATCTACTTTTGTTTAAGGCACTGATTTCACGGTAAACCTCACATACATGGTAAATCTTATGTCTAAGGTCTTTAAAAAAAAATGAGCAAAAAGTGGGCTATTTCTTGATTGGGGAAGATGCAGGAGCTGCTGCCTAGTTTCCTACAGTTCAAGCTATCACACTGTGGTGGGCCATCAAGGTCAGGCTCAGGAAAGTTTTATGTAAAAGATGAGATAATAAATACCTTCAATTTTATGAACCGCATGTGCACTGCAGCAACTCCTCAACTCTGCTCTTGAAGCACAAAAGCAGCCGCCAATAAAACATAAATAAATGAGTGTGACCGTTTATAGATGCATAAATTTTAATTTCATGTAAATTACACATGTCACAAAATACTATTTATTTTTCAACCGTTTAGAAGTGTGATGACCATTCTTAGCCTGCAGGCCCTGCAAAGACAACCAGCGAGCCAGATCTGGCTCATGGGAAGGGGGTTGCAGGCCCTGATCTAGGTGATGAAGACCCCAAACTTAACATGTCCACCGTAGAACTCTTGAGCCTCCCGCTTTCAACCCCAAATAAAGAGCTCTCCCAACACCCTAACCCACAAGGCGTCTCATCTCAGTAAATACTGTTTGGTTGCAAATGCCAAAAACTTTATGTTCCATCTCTTTTTTCTTCTTACATCCTAAATCTAATTCTGCCAGCTGGATCTTCAAAATGTATACAGAATCCTCCTACTTTTCACCAGCTGGACGCGTCCGCATTAGCCAAACCACCACTACGTCTCACCTCATCCGCTGCATTTGCTGTCCTGCCTCCAGTCCCACCAAACTCAGTCTGCTCTCCATACAATCCAAAATGGTCTTTCTGAAGCGTAGGATTGTACTCTGCTCTTCTTTTTAAAGGACTCTTATGGCTTCCCATCACACACAGGAAAAAGCCTAAGTCCATACCACAGCCTGCAGAGAACTGTATGTCCTGACCCTGCTCTATATACTGGGCGTCGATATTCGGCGTACACTCTGTGCACTGTGTATCAATAACAAAACTATCCCAGATGATTGGAGTGATCATCTAGACTCCACGGGTAGGGTTCATATCTTAGTCAACTCGAGCTGCTATAACAAAATACCATAAACTGGGTAGGTTATTGACGGTAGAAATTTAGTGCTCGCAGTTCTGAAGGCTGGGAAGCCCCACATCCAGGTGCCAGCAGATCCGGTGTCTGGTGAGGGCCCCTTCCTGGTTCATAGGTGACACCTTACTTGGTCCTTGCAGGGTAGAAGGAGCAAAAGAGCTCTCTGGAGCCTGTTTTATACCAGGACTAATCTCATTCATGAGGGCTCCACTTCCATGACCTAATCACCTCCCAATATCATCACCTTGAGGGTTAGGAGTTCAACATATATATTTGGGGAAGACACAAACATTCAGACCATAACAATCCATTTATTACATTTCCAGGACACATTTTAATAAAATTATACTTATAAAAATTGAAACCATATTACCACTATTTACAAAACTTATCCTTCTGATTTACAGGAAAATAAAATTGAGCTGGCATGACTTATTTTCCTAAAGCTATTGAAACTTGACTTCCAGGTTGTGTCTAGATCAGTATTCCCAAACTGAAGTGTACGTTAATATCACAGTAAGGGACGGAAGTGTAAGTGTTACCAAAAATGTAAATGCCTGGGCTCCTTTTGACCTCCCAGTTTGTGATTTGAAAGATAGAATTCAGGAACGTGCATTTTTAACAACAGCTCAAGTGAATCTAATGTCTATTTACCCACTCTAAGATATTGGTCTAATAATAAGTATTATTTAAAAATAAGTAACAAAAATTTGCAACATTATTCCTAATTTTAAAACTTTAAAGACCAGAATTTTTAGCATTTTAATTGCATGATTAACATCTCTCTGAATAATGTAAATAAATGTACCTGCCATGGTTAGCCAGTAACATAATAGAAATTAAGGCCACACTGCAGCAGGAATGTGACACTCTCCACAATTCGTAGGATTTCTCTTTGATAATTTTTTTGTAACCAAACTACAGGGTTTTGTTGTTGTTGTTGTTCTTGTTGCTGCTGCTGTTTTAAAGAAGCTAAGATGAATGGTCTCATTGAGGACAATCACATATTACCATCATGTTCAAAGAGGCTGGAAAACTATAAATTGTGTTTCAGGTTTTGCTTATTGTTACCAAGTATAATTTTACAAGCACAGTTTGATGGGAAAAAATAGCACAGAAGAAAAACCCAGGTTCTGTTTCCCCTAGCTTTCTTTTCTGTCTGGTTTGCCCCTAAGAAGTAGAAAAAGAAAGAAATCTGAGTTTTACGAAGCTTGGGAAAAGGTCGTCGGTATGAAATGGCTGTCACACTTCACCTTCGCCACTTCAGAAATAATTATTGCCGCTTAATGGTTGACAGGCTGGAATCAAATTTTACAGTCTAGATGTTTGGGAATGAGGGGCGGGGAATGACAGCTAAGAATTTCTGTCAGCAAAGGTTCCCTCGAGTCTTGAAAAGGGTCAGGGCATCTATGTGGTGCGATAAAAACAGACGGGACCTCACGAAGGGCCAGCCTTGAAAACAATTTTCTTGCTCTGACAAAATGTAGAGGGGTTGTATTAATTTTCCTAATTTTTGCTTTTAGAATAAATATCTTATTTTCTTACAAGAAAAATCAAAATAAAGTGGGGCTGCACATCATTAC
>RJWJ010019888.1:0-29688 GCA_004363605.1 Indri indri | reverse complement strand
TTTCCTAAGCAACGCACTGATATTAATTACTGCAACTATTCCAGAAATTATAAAATATATTTGACAATAAGTATAATAATTATATGTGTCAAAATATTTATTTAAATTAAATGAGAAATCTTTTATTCATATTACAAATTTTATTTATGACATACAACGATGTGCAACTTGTTGCAAGCAGGGGAAATTAAAAAGCAAAGAACAATTTTTTTTTATGGTGAAGGTAAGAACAACAATTTACTTTCCCAAATATTAATGTATTCTAGTATGGCATTCAATTTACAGAGATAAGAGGTACAAGCTGGGAAAAAATTATTTTAAAAAATGTAAAAAATGGGGAGAGAGGAAAAGAATGCTAAGCAAAAATGAAATAAAATACCACCAAATAAATAGCAAAATAAGAAATCCAATAACATCAAATTATTGTTGAAATAAGTATAACTGCAAAAAAAGAATATTTTTCACATGCAAGTATTTATTACAAATTGTTTAAGGCAAGGAGGAGTGGGGGAGAAGAGAGAAAGAGAGAGTCAGAGGGAGAGACAGTTCTATAAAGAGGTATGGGGAAAATGAGATTTAGAAATGCGAAACTAACCAGAGACAATTGAAGTGTCTGATGCTCTACGACTAACGCTAAAAAAATAAAGGTAGATTTTCTAGTAAGTTCTCAAGAAAAAAAAAGGAAACCATATCATCAAAGATAACGGTCATCAGGCCTAGGACAACCGAGAGTGACATGAAAAGATTTTCAGAAGGGGAGTAGGAGACAGGTGGCTCAGAGAAAAGACTAGAAAATCGGCTTGTTGAAAAAAGTTTTTCAAATAAATCTAAATACTATTTTGAAAATATTCTGAATTCAGACTTTCAGAGAACTTAGATGAAAAACCCACTGAAGAAATGAAGCTATCAGAAATAGAAAAAAAAAAGATTCATATAATAAACATTTAATGGCTTATAACAAAGCCAGAGAATGTCAACAGAAACTCTCTTCTTATCACCTGAAGCCACAGCTGCTAATACATAGCCTTAAAAATGTCAGCAAGTCAAGTCACATACAGCTAGATACAGACACGGACCACTAGGCTCAAATATTACACTGACCCTCCTCCCCTTCTCATTTGAGCTAATCTTGGTTCCTACTTCATGGGAACTGCAATTGTTGTTAAGTGAGATCTAGGACAGGCTGGACTGCATGGTTGGCTTGAATGCACAAAACTCATTTGGGTCTCTTGATTCTTCCCATGCTCTGCTCCCTCTTTATTCTGTAAAAGCAAAAATTTATAGAAGACTATTTTGAACCCCAAGCTTTGGGAAATATGCCATATATGTGAAGAGGAAAAAAAAAAACTGACTTTTAAAACACAGCTTACCTTGCTACACACAATGAAAGAATTCTTAAATATTTACTAATAAATTATATTTTCATGAGTTAAATACCTTCTAAACACTACAAAGCCAGAAGTCCTTAACATTCATTTATGACAAATTGCTGTTTATTTCAAATGTATCTTCTTTATGCATCTGGATATTCATATATTTTATCTCCTAGACGTTAATATACCTGTTAATTGAGAAATATGCTAATTCAATAATTGTAAAACTTTTCTTGGCTAACACTCATAAAAATTTTTATTGATAGATTTAATCGGTGTTTGAGGTATGAATTTCCCCCAAGTTGTGGGTCTCTGAACCACAGCCTTTTCCTGGCTTCCTCATTCTAATGTCTAGTTTCCTGCATGCTCCTGACAGATAAGCAACCACTGAGTCTAAAGATATAAAGGGAACTTACACAGTGGCCTATGGAGGTGAGGTCAGGTATTTTAATGACACAAATAGATAACGGAGAATTCTATCAGGTGTTTCCATGCTAATATTTATAGAGTTGTATTTCATTTTTTTCAATGTTAAAGAGTAATATGGATGTACCCAGACTAATGTAACCATGTCCGTATTGTTGTGTGATTATATTCTCTACCATATTCTTTGTCTATTTCAAATCATGTATCAAAAACATGTTTGTGAACATAATTGTGCTAATTTGTGAGTATGTCTCTAGAATATTTAATTATAGAAGTATTTTAGCCTCTCGCAGATGTTATCGTTTTCCTTCTAAATGCCGTATCTTTTGGGGGGAGAGGAGCAATATGGTGGACTAGAGACACCAGCAGTTAGAGCGTCTCTGTGAGAAGGAGAAGATTCTCATGAAAGAGAAAAAAACAAACAGAGAGACAAACATAGATCAGATGAGGGTCTGAAGGAAGGGGGGCTGAACCTACAGGAGACTCTACAGGATGAGGTTATGGAACAGAACTGGAAGGAGAAAGGCGTCAGCACGATTAAGCCCCGAGAGGCTTGGAGACCAGCAAGAAGGGTAGATGGAGCAGTGAACACCCCCCTCCATCACATCTCGGACTGTTGGGGGGCTCCTGAGCTGATGGAGAGAGCACACAATCCTGAAGACTGCTGACACCAGCAGAATGGAGTGCTCTTGTGGACAGGTTGCCAGGCTCCCAGCCCACCAGAGTGCCTCCAGGCCCACAGACCCAAGCCAGACTGCAGCATCACATTGTTTCCCTACCCACCAGGCACCTTTGTCCTCTCTAGGGGCCTCAACCCCTCAGGTTCCATCTTGCTCATCCCCACAAAGACATTTCCCAATTCCAGCCCAGACTATAAGGGCCACAGGGAACCAGTGGGTCCCCGGTGATCTGCATGACTCGAGAGCCCGGTCATTCTGGGTGGACTGCCTCCTAGAGAGAGGATCAGAGATACCGGAGTACAGGCTTACCTCCACCTAGAGTCTTATTCTACCCTTCCCTGCCCACACCCACAGCTACTGAGAGAGACAATAGAGTCACCACATGGAAAGGGGCTTGAACCTTTCAGATGCTGAGTTTCAGCATCAGCATCTCTTATTGTTTTTAGGTGTCTTTTATGTATTCTGGAAAAAATAGTGCTGTGTACATTTTATGTTTTGCAAACATTTTCTCCCACTCACTATTTTTTTTTAATTGCACAGAAAGTTATTTAAGAGAAAAGGGCAGGAAGTCCTGATTTATTTGCTTTAATTTTATGTAATATGCTTCTGTGAAAATTTTTCTTCCTAAAGCTTTTTTGAGTTTTTATTCTGATTTCAACACTTTCTATAAATATAAGAAACTACTTCTGTTAAATATATTGCTTCATGTGCTGTGGATTTAGTAATAAATGAGAAGGTTTTAAACTCAAGGATATACACATGGTAGGCAGGATAAAGGGTCCCCAGCAAGGTCTGTGTTCTAATTCCAGGAACCTCTGAATAAGTTGTCTTAAATAGCAAAAAGGACTTTGCAGAAGTGATCACATTCCTGAGTTTGAGATGTGGAGATTATCCTGGAATATCCAGATGGGCACAATGTAATCATAAGGGCCCTCTAAGGGGAGAAAGGGGGCAGGAAATTGAGAAGCAGAAAAGGAGGTGTAGAGATGTCACTACAAAACAAAAGCTGAGGTGTTAAAATTGCTGGCTTTGAAGCTGGAAAGGGGCCGTTAGCCAAGAAACGTAGGCAGCTCCAGAAACTGTAAAAATCAAGGAAACCCAATCCTCCCTGTGGCTTCCAGAAGTAATATAGCACTGTTGACACCTTGATTTTAGCCCAGTAAGACCTATTTCACATTCTGACCTTCTAAATTGTAAGATACTAAATTTGTGTGTGTGTGTGTGTGTGTGTGTGTGTTGTTTTAAGTCACTAATTTTTATGGTACTTTTTATGATCGTTTACTTGACTATTTTAGTTTCACACTAAACTAAAATTTGTGATAATAAATTTGTATGTTTGTGTGTGTGTTAGTTTAGCACTACATACACTAATACTCATACTAAATACACTAGTAGGAAATAATACACATACTAAATGGAAAACAAATATGATAGAAAACTAATGGGAGATGAGATTGAGAGGAGGGGCAGTTCGTTTTAGTCTAAGAGTAAATTCTTAGTGACTTGATTTAGAGAGACAATAGGGAATAAAGTAACGGAAGCTGATATCACTTCCTGTGAATTTTCATTACTTGGAATCAGACAATTTGGAAGATAAAATTGTTCTAAATTATAACCTATGATTTAATAAGTACCTAAAGTATTCATACTGCAAGTTCCTATCTTTAGGGATGAACAGAAAGATGAAGCTCAAATTTATCAAACTGCCAGAGAGTAAGTCTGAGATCAGTAATGTTTTCCTTGTTGACCTTTGTTTACAGGAAGGAGGTATTAAATATATATTTGGAAACTGTGTTGTAAGCCACATTTAAACTCTATAAATAGATATCTTCATTGTAGAATATTTGTGTTGGCAATGTACACTATTCCACTTAGCACTGTTGAATTATTTTAACTTGCATTCTATTTTACTTGACCTCACACTACAGGATTCCAAGAGAATAAGAATATTTCCCACTATGTCTTTTCATAGCTCAGATCTTAAGGTGTATAAAATGAGGATTCTTTAAAAAATAAGTATGACCATTGTGGTAAAGTTCTGTACATTAATCTAGGCTGATTGTTTTAGCTATATAAAAATTCTTCCATTTATATTTTCTAGAATATTTTGTTCATGATGTGTATGTTATTTATTTTGTTCCATTATACATTTTTTAATAAATGTGTCATTGCCTTTGCTATAGGAAATAAAAAAAGAAAGAATTTAAAACTGAAAACGTACAAGGGTTAAAAGGTTAGTTCAAAGAGTTAAAGGATCAGAATATACAGTGCCTAATTTCCAAAGCTTTGATAATTTAGCTCTTTAAAAATGTTGAATTCACCTTATCTTACTTTAGACCCTTTTTTAAAATTTTGTAAGATCAGATGTCTGCCTTAAATGTTGAGCCAATTGTGATATCGTGGTGTGACATATCTTTATTCTTATTTTTAACATTAGTCATCTCCTTTATCAGTAACTTGTAATCCATTTTACCTTTCAATCTTTCACCTGGTCTTTGGGGAGCCCAGTTATCCTGCCATCTGCCTCAACTTTCAATGTCATCATGTTGCTGAAGCATGTCCAATTTCATCTCAGAAACATATCTTATCTCTTAACATTAGTAGCTCTTTTATCTAACTCCTTTTTTTTCTGAAACTGTGCCTTGGGTCTGATATTAACAATTATTTTGCTACAATCACTTCCATATCATTTTTCCTCATCAGTGCTGCAGAACTGATCAACGTCTCAGTCCCTGCATCCCCAGGCTAATTATCTTATGGTAATCCAATTTGAATTAAATTCACTATCTCCCAGTACAACCAACTGAAGAGGAATACATTGTGAAATCTTCATCATTACTAGTAGATACAACATTTTAAAAAGGGAAAAAACAAGTTTCATAAGCTAAATTTGAAATGTGGCATGGAAGACACACAGACACTACTAAAAGAGGAAAAAATACTTAATGATTTTATTTAAAAATGTAGCATTTTTATGTCTCATGATTCTTTCCACCTATAAATTCACCTGCAATGCTAGGCACTATAAATTATTATCCTGATGTAAACAAAGCTTTTGTGGTGTTATTTAACACATCTCAGAATAGCACTTTGCAATTATTTATTGGGGAAACAACTTAGCTCTATTTGATCCTATGCACTTTGGAAGAGTCATGTGTCCTCATATGCCCTACTTCATTAACTTAATTTTCCCTACTGTAAGTCAGTATCTATCAATGTGTCATTTATGTGGTATTTATTTCAAAACTCACCTGGGGAGTTTGTCCAAATTTAGCCACCTGGTTTTAATACTCCACCAACCTCCTGGTGATTTTGGTCCAAGGGTTCTAGAGTAGAGCTTAAGAATATGTATTTTAAAGCACCCCAGGGTACTTCTTATGTTCATTGCCATTTGGGTGCCATTGAGTTACCAGACAATTTGCTCAATTACATAAAAGAATTGTTTCCAAAGCACAGAACAACTATATATGGTATTGGGATTAAATACTAAGTCTTCTATTAGGTTTGTTATTTTGTTTAATTTTTTAATCTAAAATAAGAAATAATTTAGACTTTACTGTTTAATGCATGGAATAGAACTTATCCCCTTAGATGGTCACATGGCCTATTAATGTTAATATATTGGATAGCCTTAACGATGCTCGGTTTTCACAAGGTGGAGTTTGAGATTTCTATTTTCCTTTACTTTCTGTGTGGTGCATTGTAAGACAGACTACATGTGTCTGGTTAAATTGATTTACAGACTATGTTCTCTAATCTTATCTGAACCAATATTAGAAAACGTAAAATTGATTTAGTATTGCTGCAATGAAACTAGTAATAAAAGGTAATAATAAATATTTAAGAGTATGTTTTCTATAAAAAGAAATGGCAAGGGCAGTATTTCCTATCAAACAACCTCATTAAAAGAGAAAATAAAAACCTAATGGCAATATTTCAGAAAAATAATGAAGTCTCTTTTCATGTTTCTTATTCAATAATGTAAGACAAAGACCAAATACCATTGTTGAAACATTAACTCTTATGGAAGCAGTAAAATCAGCTAGAATAGTGCACAAAAAACCAAAGTAAAAACAAAAATGCATTCTTTTGTCAGTACTCACTGTTGACAGATGCTAGATTGTATTATTGATGGTTTAAAGAAACAAGCTTTAGAAAAATTATTTGCCGTAGGAGGTTTATTGTAGAGTTTCATGACAGTTCAGATATTTCCAATGTCTCATTTTCTTTCGTAGATTTTATTTCACAAACCAATACATGAAGAGTGATTTTTGTAAGTTACTACAGGAAACGTGCACTGGAAATATATGTCTTTTAAAATAAATGATACTTTTGAAATGCTTTAGGAAAAAGCTAAGTATTCTAAGCTAAGAGTACAAAGATGATTTCATGAATAAATTTCATTCATAATGTCATTCAGGGAAAAGTGATTGCCCCATCACAGAAGCAGAAGCCAGAGGTGCCATATTGCATGACTTCCATGTCATTAATTTCATAAAATAAGATCTTCAAAATGCATACAGTAGTAGATTTGTACAGTTTTTTATAAGGAGATGGGAAAAAACTGTGAAAATCTTTTTAAGCAAAGAGAAGTGTGCTGATTATCTTCTGGCAAAGCAGTTAAAATAGTTGAACCAAAAATTAGGTGCTTTTTTCTTTTCTTTCTTTTTCTTAGCAAATCTAAATGCAATATTCCAAATTTGTTGAATTTGTTGAAAGTCCTTTGATAATAAATATCTGTCAGTAGTATACTACTTGGCAGATAATTTTGAAAATATTAACACAATCTATCCCTCTAGTATAAAGGTCATGATTTGAAAATTATGTAAAAATAAAGCTGTTTGGAAGAAATTTCTGTTAATGAGAAATACTTTTGAGATATGTCTATTTCCCAACATTTTATGATTCTGTTAGCCAAAATATGACTTAAAAAGCATTATTTTAAACCTCTACTTTTCAAAATGTTATAAACATATTCTAATCTACTTAAAACGTTTCAAAATGAAGATTTACAGTGGACTTTAAAGCCATTTGTTTATATAAAATGTACATATTTTCAGATTGGTTTACAAGAGCAACATCAAAGAAGATTTTTACTTCTCAATTTAAACAAAAGTATTTATTTATTTGGACGTATAGATTCAAAAAGTAATACTTTCATGTTCAGCCAATACTCTTTTTCCATTTTACATATCTTTATGTGACAGCTAATACAACCAAGTATCAAACTAAATTTACAGGCAAATCTCCCAATTTGTTTAAAAACAAACTGCATTTCCAGTATGCTAATCCTAAATTTTTGGAAATAATAAAGCAAATACAACACTATATAAAATATTAAACTGTCTATGATGTTTTAGTAGAGACCCAAATGTTTTATAAAATTACTACATAAAGTAATTAATTTAAAATATTATTCATTTTGGCACCCTATTATACATTTTTGGCTTGTTTTTTTGTGTGTATAGTATAAAAACTTTATTAACAGAATGGTGCATTTATAACGCCCAAATTGTAATTAATTAAATATACATACATTAGGGCAAATGCAACTTTATTAGAGATATTATTTTTTTAGAAATAGGGTCTTGCTCTTTTGTCAAGGCTCAAATTCCTGGGCACAAGCAATCTTCTTGCCTTTGCCTCCCAAGTAGCTGGAACTACAGGTGCACACCATTGTGCCCATCTAATTTTTAAAATTTTTGGTAGAGACAAGGTCTTGCTATATTGCCTAGGCTGGTCTCAAACTCCTGGCGTCAAGTACTCCTCCTCCCTTGCTCTCCCAAAGTGCTGGGATTACAGGGATGCACAGCCACCTTGCCTGGGAGCAATTTTTTTTTTTTTAATTGACAGATTTCATGTTCAAAGTTTGATGGCCACCAATGTAGTTCACAGTGTTGATGAAGCCTTTTGACAGCCATAATGTGCAATACTAATTCATTCATTAATCCCAAAGAAAATAAGTGATGTGTTGGTAATGCTTTAAAAACATGATGCAGGAGAGAGGAAACTCTGATTTGTGGTGTTTGCTGGTTTCCGTAATGAAAGTAAGGGCTGATTTCAGATTGCTAACAGGGCATCATGCAGAGTTGGGAATTGATGCAAATAATCAACTCTTGCAAACCGGTACAAGCTGGCTTATCACACCACTGTATAAAATGTGTTCTGTGGGCAAGAGATTATTCCATTTTCATTTGTGAAAAATTGTATGTGAAATTCCAGCAAAAAATAAAAAATTCCTGGCTAGAATTTTCTTGTCTTTTAAAATTTTTCCCTGTACTACTTTATAAGTACTTTGTACATGTTTGTTTCAGCAAGCATTGTTTTCTAATTATAGTATTTTCATTTTCACATTCTTAACTAATATAGTCTAATCTATAGGTACACATGTTTGCTAAGCCAATTTGATTAGGAAAGAGGATAAGATATGGAGAGTCAAAAAGAAAAGGAAGGAAGGAATGCTTCTACAATAAATAAGAGAAGTATTTTAATACTATGTCAAGGTGTTTTTCGACAGAACGAGCTTAAATGGCTGAATGAGAATCACTGAGAAAATCTAATTTGGCATGGATAAACTTCCCATTGCAAAAATTTTTAAAGAATGCATATGAAAATAACACCCTTACCCCCCACATAATCATTCACCCACATACTCAATTAGAAAGTAGCCATTTAAGAGTCTTGAATAGTTCCCTCAGAACAAATCAAAACCAGAAAGCACTTTGCACTCATGTGGACTCATTTCTATTCTAGTGTTTTTTCACTTAGCAAATTATGAATTTTTTTTCTCATTAAGATTAATTTAGAAAAGAACAGAGCCTTTTATTGCTGGTGAATTTCTCTTCAATACACTGCTCACGTACAAGAATCAGTTATGCTTGGCTCATCCAATTCTTAAAAACGATTTTAGATTGTTTTACAACTTCAATCTATTTGTCAAATTACTACGCCATTATCTTTGTGTTCACTAAAACTAGGACAAAATTGTGTTTAAACAACGGTTTACTTTAATATCCTAAAGTTCAAAAAAAGATAATTGAACAAACATTATGCAAATATGCACTTAGAAATTAACATACTTGCTTACTTTATACTGGAATCTAATTCTACTTACTCATAAAATAATACCCTTTGTATGATGGGAATGGGGTGTATATTAACTTTTCTCAAATATTTTAGATGAAAAGCCATAGAATCTTTATCTTACTAACTGAACCTGGTATCATCAAAGATAATTAAATTATCATGCCAACCAACTTTGTCATGTGGCAGGAAAAAGACAGTAATTCATGGATTATTGCATAAATCTCCTAACTAAACTGTTTGCCTCAAAGCTCATTCTCCTCTATTCCATTGTCGATGCTGTTTCAAGTTAATTTTCCTTTTATATCAATTGATTTGCTTCCTATTCACTAAGTCCCTGGACAGAATTTCTATCAAATAAACTTCATGATCAGACTGTTAAGGTCTTCAAAGATATGGCTTGAAATGAATCATTCCTTTACCCATTCACTCATCTATTCATTCCTTAAAAAATATTTTTGAGTTTTATTTGCTAAATATTTCCCTAATTGTGATACAGATAAAACATACAATCTTTGCACTCCATGTGCTTACGTACCTTTCCCTTGATTTATTGTATCATCTTATTAGTCTGGCCACTTTTATTTCTCAAACATGTTTTATAGTCCACTATCTCTGAATCTTTGTTTATACCATTGATCTCCTTAGAATATTCTCTTTTATTTTGCACAGATACATCCTTCAAATATTAGCTAAATTCTAATTTTCTTTGTGAAATGTTCTCAGACATGCCTCAGTGACCACACTCCTTTATATTTTTTCCATAATTCAACACATATTTTTGATCTCCATTAATATGTCAGATATCTTGCTAGATATTGAGGAGAAAAAAATGAACTATCTACCTGGTATCCTTGTACAAATCATTTTTGTGTACCTTGAAAAAACTCCATGATAATGTAATGCAACAAAGGCTTATCACTCATTCATATAATAATTTAATGAAGCGTACTGGTTGAGGGGTGGCAAGATCAAACTGCTATATGTAGTCATTCAGCCATCTAGGCTTTGTATAGTGGAGACTAGTTTTAAGGTTTCACCATCTCTGGGAGCAGCAGAGTTTCCTACTGTACCATCTGCCTTCAGCTGGTAGATGAGGAAGGTGCAATTGTGTAGATGATTGTGCAGGGTTTCAGGGCCAGGCCTGAAGGCAGTACACATGGATTCTGCTCACATTCTATTAGCCAGAACTCAGTCATGTGGCTTCCTCAAACTACAAGATAGGCTGGAAAACATAAGACTGTTTTTTTGCATCAGAAGAAAAGGAAATATATTTGGCTGAAAACACTGTACATTTTGCCACAGCCAGCCTGTATCTGCCTATCTGTGTTGGACATTACAATCAGGTTAGCATTCATTATTCATTCATTCATTTATTGAACAAATGTTTACTGAAGGCAACTATATACAAGCCAGTATGTTATGCGCCATGGATATAAAAAAGCATACATTTTAATTTTGCCTTCCTTGGAATTCACAAGTTAGTGGGGAATGAGAATAATGAAAAAATATCTCCACAATGAGTTCGGTACCATGATGAACTAAGCCAACAAAATTGTCTATAAATATATATGTATTTCAAATGACAAATAAAAATTATATGTATTTATGGTGTACAAAATGATGTTTGGATATATGTATAGATTGTGGATTGGTTAAAGTAAGCTAATTAACATAATCAGTACCTCACATATTTATTTTCTTGTGATAAAAACACTTAAAACCTACTCTCTTACAAAAAAAAATCTACTCTCTTAGCAATTTTTAAGTATATAATACATTGGTATTAACTATAGTCACCATGTTGTACCAGAGATGTCTTAAACTTATTCCCCCTATCTAACTGAAATTTTGTATTTTTTGATCAACACTTCCTGAATTCTCGCACCCCATCACTCATGCACTGGTAACCACCATTTTACTTTCTGCTTCTATGAGTAGGACTTTTGTAGATCCCACATATAAGTGATATCACACAGTATTTTGCTTCCTGGCCTGGTTTATTTCACTTAATATAATCTCCTTTAGGTTCATGCATGCTGTTGCAAATGAGAGATTTCCTTCTTTTATAAGGCTGAATAATATTGCATTATATTTATTCTTTGAGGAACATTTACATTGATTCCATAGTTTGGCTATTTTGAATAATGCTACAATGGGTATGGGAGTGCATATATCTCTTAAACATACTGATTTTCTTTCCTTTGAATATACACCCAGTAGTGGGATTGCTGGATCAAATGGTAGTTCCATTTTCAATTTTTTGCGGAATCTCCATATTGTTTTCTGTAGTGGCTCTACTAATTTACGTTCTCGCCAAAAGCATACAAGAATTTCCTTTGCTCCATATCCTCACCAGAACTTGTTATCTTTTGTCTCTTGGATAATGGTCATTTTTACAAATGTGAGGTAAAATTTCATTGTGCTTTGAATTTGTATCCCCCTCATGATTAGTGATTTGGAACATTTTGCCATTTGTCTGTCTTCTTTTGAGAAATACCTGCTCAGGTCCTTTACCCATGTTTAAATCAGACAGTTTTCTTGCTATTGAGTTGTTTGAGTTTCTTACCTACTTTTGATGCTAAGCCCTTATCAGATATGTGGTTTACAGATAGGTTTCTCCCATTCCATAGGGCATTTCTTGAGTCTGTTGACTATTTTCTTTGTTGTGCAGAAGCTTATTAGTTTGATATAAGCCCATTTGTCTCTTTTTTTGTTTTGTTGCCTGTACTTTTGGGGTCATGTCCAAAAAATCATTGCCCAGACCAATATCATGAAGCTTTTCACCTATGTTTTCTTCTAATAATTTTACAGCTTCAACTCTTACATTAAAGTCTTTAATCCATTTTGGTTGATGTTTTAGATGATGTGAGATAAATGTGTAATTTAATTCTTCCAAATGTGGATATCCTGCTGTCTCAACACAATTTATTGAAGAGACTGTCTTTTTCCCGTTGTGTGTTCTTAGAATTATTGTTGAAAATCAATTGATCATAAATTAGTGGATTTATTTCTGAATTTTGAAAATTCTATTTCATTGGTTTATGTGTCTGTTTTTATACTAGTACCATGATATTTTGTTTACAAAATATGCTTCGTATCATATTTTGAAATCAGGTAGTATGATGCCTCCGAATTTATTCTTGCTCAAGATTGCTTTGGCTATTCAGGGTCTTTTGTGGTTCCATACAATCTTTATTATTTCTGTTTCTGTGAAAACTGTCATTAGAATTTCAATAAGGATTACATAGAATCTGTAGATCACTTTGGGTAGTATGAACATTTTAACAATATTAAGTCTTCCAATCCATGAAAATATTATATTTCCATTTATTTGTATCTTTTAAAATTTGTTTTATTAATGTTTTATAGTTTTTGGTGATTGATTCCACTTTGGACAATTTGAGAGTGTCTAAGTGATTTCTAAGCAAAGATGTCTGGCCGTATATTCAATACACAATTTTGGAGCTCACGTGGTGAATCTAGTACTAGGGAGATTAGTCATCTGAATTTTTCAACTAATTGAATTTATATTCTCCATGACATTAAAATGAGAAGGGTTTGTATAGGCTCCTAGGAAACATTGCACTGTTTGTCAAGGGACAATTCCAGGAATGAGTCAAGTAGGAAATTGTGATGAAACTATCAGCTAAATATAGGGCAAAATAAAATAGGAAGTATTATGAACAAAATAAAATGGAGGATCTTAAGTTGGGAGCAAACAATGGTATCACGGTTCATTTTTAGATAGACCTGAAGATAGAAGCAAAAAAATGAGAAAATCATTGAAGATTACCTTTAAAAGACATCACCAATTGTATTTATGTTGTCATCATCATTGAATCTTTCTCTTTGCATCAGAAAATGCACAAGGAATAGAGCCTCCATGAGTCAGAAAGGGAGTCATCAGTCAGTCTTTATATTTGTAAGATTCCACCTATTTTATACTCCTCAGCAGGATGTATGCAAGCCTGATTCCTTAAGTTCTCCTCTGAGAAGAGAATGACAAATTTTTTTTTTCAAGGAAGGGAGAAACATGGAATTTTCACAAAATGTGGCAGTATCCATTCCATGAATGATTGATTAAACTAAATCAGAATGGATTTAGAGAAAGATTTTACTGTATGCCAAGAAATAGCTTTGTGAATATAATTATTTGAAATGAATATGGAGTGATAAAAAATACATATATCTGTTTGAGATTTTGCCACATATTTCTCTTTTTTATTCACTAAGTGCCAGTAGCAAATTAAGTTCACCATATATATAGTATTTAATACTAATAGAAGGCAATTAAAATATTTTAAATCATGAATATTATGAATTGCAAAGATTTAAACATGTCTTTAACACTTATTTTTCATCACTATTGTTCAGATATAAAGAAGTGTATTATTTAAAACATACATCAAAAAACAGAGATGCATTCTTTTTTTTTTTATTTCATCATATTATGGAGGTACAGATGTTTAGGTTACATATGTTGCCCTTGCCCCCCTCCCCCAAGTCCAAGTTTCAAGCGTGTCCATCTCTCAGATGGTGTGCATTGCACTCTTTGTGTATGCATATACCCGTCCCCTCCTCTCCCTCCCCCCTCCTCCATGCCCGACATCCAATAGATGTTATTCTTATATGTACACTTATGTGTTGATCAGTTAATACCAATTTGATGGTGAGTACATAAAGATTTGGGATCAGCTTGTTGACTTAGATTTAGAATGCAATAAGAAAATTAATACATTGACATTCCCTCTGTTTAGATGTCTTATCTTTTAGTAACGTCTATTTTTCTCAGTCTTTTTCTTTAGGCAAAATTGCAATAATAAAACACATGTTCTAGGTTAGTTATGTTGGAAATTGAAGAGTTTTCTTTCAACAAGCAGTGATTCAGATGCATTAGACTCATTGCTAAATACACATCCAGTTCTAAAATTGTAACTGTTGACTACATAAATAAACTTTACCAAAGAACACATAGAATGTACATTAGGAAAGACCATCATATTTTGCTTTTAGTTCCCTTTTCAAAGAACTTTGTGTCATGAAACCCAATAGTCACAGTATATGCACACAGTAAGTATCTATCAATTGCTTCTCTTGTTTTAATTGGACACTAAATTTGAGGACTATTTTCTGAAAGAGAACAAATAGGCAGGTAAACTTCCTGGAAAAATTTCAATTTTTCAACCAAATTAAGCAAATCAAAATTATTATATGTTGCTTGAATAGTGCTATGCTAATCAGGACAACTTATATGAACAATTTATAATACTTTTATTTCAGAATTCAAAAGTTTTCCTGATATTTGATAAACTCTTTTTAATGAAAACCTACATAGCTGCCTCCTTCAGTTAAATTAGACCTAGCAAGCCCACACAAAGAACTTTTTTCTTTAAGTTTTTTTCTTCCAATTGCTTTGAAAAAATGAAAGAACAGAGAAAATGAATGAAATGTCATTATTTTAGTATGGAAAGACTTGAGTAGTTCTTTATATTGGAAGATGAAGTCCTATACCTTTTGAACTACTTTTATTCCTTTTTGAAAGAACCAGTAAGTGTATACAACGTTTCCACTAATCACACGCACTCACAAAAGGCAATAATTTCCTGATAATTTCCTTGATCCTTAAAGTCCCATTTACCATATTTGTGATTTATTTCTGGCAAAGTTACTGATCTCGATTTATTCTTTCACTTTTCTTTTTATTATTTAATGCTTATTAACATTTCAAACTAGTCTCCAGCTGTTATGCAAAAAAGTATATTTCTCCATTTTTTCATCCTACTGTCCCAGATCATTCTTAACCCTCCCTCTCCCCCGCTTCTCCAAACTGTTGGACATCTGAAAAAAAGGATAGTAAAGGGGAACGTGTGTATCATTTGATTTCATTTGGGAATATTGCCTTACACTTTAAATCATCCTTAGATAAATTTAAAAAGCAAAAAATGCATATTACAGTTATTTTGCTGAGAAGTTACCAAAATTATGTTATTAAAATTTAGTATCAGTTTGACAGTAGTAGGCAAAAAGAATAAAAATCATTAACTTTTACTCTGTGAATTTACCTTAGGTGTTCTCACTAGAACTTGGTCTACACCCAGTTTTCTCCAACATATGCTACCTCTCATTAGCAATCAAGTTCGGAGACATGTAGCTGCTCTAGTTAGATGTCAAAAAGAAAACACAAATGTTCATTAGCCACATAAAAGAAAGAGAGATGGATAGATAATCTAGCTGTGTGCTGTTTATAACAAGATTATTTTATAAAGGAAATTAAAAACAATTTAGTAATTTATCTTACATTATATTATTTTATATGTTGAGATTTAATACATGTACAACTACATATCAATGAATATGCATATATAAACATAAGTAACATATATTATTCTCTGGGCTGTCTTAAAATATACACACGTAGTATCATAATGATATCACAGTACAGAAACGTGATGTTCTGCAACTTGTTCTTTTGATATCAATAATAAGTTTCCTCAGAACTATCCATATTGCCACACATAGATCTTATTCCATTCTTCTATAATTCATTACATAAACTAACCCAGTTGTTTTCTTCAAAACTCAACAAAATATACAGGAAAACTTCTGGAAAGAAATATACTAATGTATACATATTGGCTACCTCATATGTCAGGGCTATCATCATTTCTCATTTCTTTGTAATTTACTGTAATTTCTGTTTTTATAGTAAATATGCATTGTTTTTATAGTCATAGAAATAGCTCTTACAAGAATCATTACAATAAGAACTTGGTTATATAAAATACATTTAAAATAGATATATATTTTATAAGTTTTTAAAATAATTTTGATCATATATAGTCAGATTTTCTCCATGTAGAGATTTTTACTGTGGACCATTCTCATATACCTACATTTCTTTTCTATCATTAAATAGCTGAAATAGTGAGACCAGGATTGGGAATGAGAACCAAAACACTGCAATAGCAGTTGTCTTATGCAAAACTTGTATGGGGTATCAACAAGATATGGATCACTGAAACAATTGCACACTTAAGCCCACAACATTACTTATGCCTATTATCATATTGACCTTCCAAGTGGTGCTGGAGTCACTATTTCTGCAACCTCAGAGCTTGAAGCAGCACACTTTGAACTAGATATACTCTTATTATTTTATAGCGAATAGAAAGCCTTACAACATTCCGAACAGCATCACTCTTTCTGTCCTTTATACGTCATGCCTTTGTCATATGATGTTTTATTGAGCCAGACAGGGAAGAACAAATTGGAACTGTTGTTTCTGAGTTGATGAATATATTTCTTGTAAACATCTTCCAAATGATCTCAAGCTGTTACTTTTGTAAGGATGCATTTGGTACCTCCTCTCAGTTTAGAGCCTAAGCAGAGTTCAACTCTTTCCCAACCTTCTATATTCATGATTGCCAGGACCAAATACAATGTAACTCTCACTCAGGCATTAGTCTTTTGGAAATGACCTAGTACCTCCTTCATCTGATGATATACACATGATATTCTTAGTGTGTTTCATATGCAATTTCATTGTGTGTTTAGCTGGGGCATTATTCAAAAACAGGTCATAGCCACTCTGACCACTCCATTGTAACACTACAGAAATTTTCTGATTTATAATCTCAACGCTGGCCAACTCCCTGTCTGCCTCTATTAACAGTGAGGTGCAGACGAAGAAAAATAGATGATACCTATCCATCATAGATACTGGAAAACAAGGTAAACCATAGACCCATGGAAGGAGACTAATTAGAATTATGCTTTTCATGGCAAAGATATTGGACCTTATGTACTGCTGGTTAATTTATTTATTATCAATCAGAATTACAGTTGCCAAGAGAATCCTCTTGACTAGTCAGCAGTTGGCCATTTGAGGAGAGAGGACTTCTATTAGATGGAAAATGCTACCCCTTTTATCCCAGGGAAAGTTTCTGGTCCTGTGACTGAGAATTAAATTCACACAAAACTCTTGGTTCAATCTCTATACATAGGAGGTATCTAAGTAGATAAAGATAATTGCTCAGTTTTGTGGATTTATTACTTGTTTTATCGGTCAATACCATCGAAAGCAAGGATGATTCTATCCACATAATTGGTAAATGTCCTAAGATGCCAGAAATAAAAATACTTGAGAAACAGCAAAATGTATAGCAGCTAACCCTGCTGCTTGTGAGAATTGCCACTGTGGAAATTTCTCTGGAATCAATGCATGCTCTTTTCCTTTGGTTTTACTCCCAGAGATGCAAGCCTTCAAGTAGACCAACTCAGTTTGAAACTTTGTCTCCAATTTATTCAGTCACCTTCACAACTTTAGTCCCCTCGAGTTCTGGTGCAATGCTTGGAAGTCAGCAGGAGCTCCATAAATCTTCTGGTCTTGACAAAGTTTTCTCAAAAGTTTTGAGGGCATCTAGATTCAATCAGAAAGGTAAGTTTTATACATATAGGAAAAGTGAATGAAGCAAAATACATGTCCCATATACAGAGGAAATAACTTGAAGGCGGGTACTCTTTGTCATAAAAATAAGGTTAACAGTTTAAGAGCTGATATATTAATGGTTGATAATTTTCCCAATTACATTCCATCACCATCACTATGAGAGGTTTTCCTGTTGATATTAATTTTCAATAATTTTAGGCAGTGATTTCTCTTTCCTTGTTTGTTATTATGACCAAAGGCTTGCAATGTTTCGCTCAGCATGGAATCATTCACTTTGGAAAATGTAGAAATTCTAATAAATATGAATTTTCATTTTCATTAGATCCATTACTGAATGCTTTTCCTTCCCCTGTGGTGGGCTCTGGTGTGTAGAATCAGCTAAATAACATGTTTTACTTTGTCAATTAACATCCCTTTAGACGTGGTTACAATACAGGACCAAAGAGCTGTATTGACCTGTGTGTTTTTCCTGTACAGACATACGACTTGCTTTGAATGTATGTGAATATTCTTTCAGGGACAACAGCAATTTTAGAAAAGAATTTAAATAAAAGCAAGTAATTTTTGCTGTTCTACCTATTACAGTGTAGGCTTCATTCATTTCCTTATTAATACTAAAATATTTTCTGTATTGAGTATTGCCGACAGTTCTTTTTTTCCCTATTATAGTAACAATCCTGCTTATGTTAAACCTACTGGCCATAAACTGCCATCGTCTCTTTCACTTTCAATCCCCTACTCCCCAAATACACTCAGTTGAATTGAAAATTAAATGTTTAAAATTTGATACAAAGCATTAAATTAAAAAATTAGTAAAACAAGAGCAGAATGAATGTTTGGCTACTAGTTTAACTCAGTTGATTTTATTTTTTTTTTATTTCAGCATATTACAGGGATGCAAATGTTTAGATTGCATATATTGCCTTTTCCCCATCCAAGTGAGAGCTTCAAGCATGTCCATCCCCCATATGGTGTGCACTGTACCCATTAGGTGTGAATATGTCCATCCCCTGCTCCCCCTCCCACCTGCCTGACACCCGATGAATGTCACTACTATATGTGCAGCCTAATATCTTAGGCTCATGTACAGCACAGCAATGTTAGGTGTGTAAGCCATATTAAGTTCCTCTTCCTCCTTTCTACAGAAAATTGCATAGCCTTGTATCACAAAGAATGTTCAGATATTAAATGTTAAATGACTCTTCTATGATTTTTCCACAAAGCTTTTTGTTCAATATTCTATTTGGCATAAAAGGCTTTTATGGTAAACGTTACTACTTATCAGTTTTAAACCTAATAAGAACTTTCTAAGGAGATAATGAACACTTTTACTCTCGTGAATTGAGATTACTATTCATGAGAGAAGCATGTGCTCCAAGAAAGACCACTTTTCTTTGAAATTTTCATTTACTCTATTGTGTTCATTAGTCAATGACAATGCAAAGAGAAAAAAAATCAAAATTATTATGCTTTAAATGTAAGCCTCCATGAGAAATATGTATTAGTTTTAAATGGCATCCCATAGTTTATAGTTTGCATGATTTTTTCCTTATTTCAACCTAGTTTCACAAATAAAATCCCTCGGGATTATGTTGATCATTTAACCCTCAACATAAAAATTTTATTTGTTACAAAACAGAAAATTTTCAAAAGACAGACTAGTGGCCAATAAACATATGAAAAAATGCTCAATGTCTCTAATCATCTGAGAAACGCAAATCAAAACCACTACAATGAGATATCACTTAACTCCAGTGAGAATGGCCTTTATCAAAAAGTCCTAAAACAACAAACGTTGGCATGAATGCGGAGAGACAGGAACATTCACACACTGTTGGTGGGACTGCAAACTAGTACAACCTCTGTGGAAAGTAGTATGGAGATACCTCAAAGAACTAAGAGTTGAACTACTGTTTGATCCAGCAATCCCACTGCTGGGTATTTACCTAAAGGAAAAAAAAGACATTCTATAAAAAGGACACCTGAACTAGAATGTTATATAGCAGCACAATTCACAGTTGTAAAAATGTGGAAACAACCCAGGTCCCCATCAATACATGAGTGGATTAATAAAATGTGGTATATGTATACCACAGAGTACTACTCAGCCATAAAAAATGGTGAATGAATACTTCTTGTATTAACCTGGATGGAAGTGGAGACCAATCTTCTAAATGAAATATCACAAGAATGGAAAAACCAACACCACATATACTCACCATTAAATTGGAACTAATCAATCAACACTTATGTGCACATATGGAAATAATATTTATCGGAGATCAAGCAGGTGGGAGGAGGAAGTGGGTAAATTTACACCCAATGGGTACAATGCACACTATCTGGGAGATGGGCACACTTACAACTCTGACTCAAACAGTACAAAAGCAATTTATGTACCCAACACGATTGTACCCCTGTAATATTCTGAGATTAAAAAAAAAAGAAATATCTTTCTATGTAAAAAAATAATAAAAATTAAATTAAATTAAATAGCCAAAAAAAATATTTCTTAAAGATAAGGTCCTGAAGGCACTGTGGGATAAAATGAAGTAAAATCCACATATTGTTGTGGGAGAGTAGAGAGTGTGGAGAGGAAATAAATTACAACGGAACTATGGGAGACTTTTATTATAAATTTTACTTTGACTATTCTGGATTGGATGAATTGCTGCCACTGGATCCAGATTTATAATAATCATTCAGAAGATGTTTAAACTAAAATACTTTTAAAAATTCTTAAGGGCAAAAAATTGTTTTCAGACAGATACAACAAACTAATCTTAAAAATAGTCACTTTAATAACAATAAAGTGTGCGGCAAAATCTTATTCATTATTAATAGAGAGAAGATGCCAAACTAATAAGATTTTAATTTTATTTCATTAAATATAAATATTTCAGATGGCACCCAGACCCATATATCCAAACAACTATGTATATCTCACCTGGATGACTAAATTTACACTGAAGAAAACTTTCTATTCTTTAAAAAGAATTAAAGAACATTTGTTTTATCCATCTACCCATTCATTCAACATTATTTATTGGCACCTCTTGCCTGCCAACAAATTTTTGTTGACTCCTTATTGAGTCATTGTTAGTACAGCCATTATGGAAAACAGTAGGGAGGTTCTTCAAAAAACTACAAATTGGACTACCATATGATGAAAGAATCCCACTATTGGGTATATATTGAAAAGAAAGAAAATCAGTGTAGGAGAAAGATGTACACTCCTGTGTTTACTGTAGCATGATTCATAATAGCCAAGATATGAAATCAAACTTCACCAACAGATGAATGGATAAAGAAAATATTTATATGCACAATGGGTTACTATTCAGTCATAAAAAACAATAAAATCCTGTTATTTGTGGCAACATGGATGAGCCTGAATGATAGTATGTTAAGTGAAACAAGACAGAGAAAGATAAATACTACGTGTCCTTACTCATATGTGTAAGCCAAAAACTGTTGGTCTCATAGAAGAAGAGAGTAGAATGGTGGTTGTTAGAAACTAGGAGGAGAGGAGAGAAGCTGGAATAAGGAGAGGTTGGTTAACTGATAACAGCTAGATATGAGGAATAAGTTCTAGCCTTCTATAGCAGCGGTCCCTAACATTTTTGGCACCAGGGACTGGTTTCATGGAAGACAATTTTTCCACGAAGAGGGGAGGGGACTGAGGGCAGGGTGGGGAGGTGGAGCTCAGATGGTGATGCGCGGCCCCGTTTTCCTAACAGGCTACTGACCTCTACCAGGTGGAGGCCCCGGGGTTGGGGACCACAGTTCTATAGCACTGTAGGGTGCCTATAGTTAACAAATTTATTGTGCATTTACCAGTAGCTAGAAGAGAGTATTTTGAAAGTTCCCAACACTAAGAAATGATGAATGTTTGAGATGATAGATATGCTAATTGCCCTGATTTGATTATAGCACATGGTACACATGTATTGAAATATCACATTTTATGCCAAAAATATGTAAAATTGTTATGTGTCAATTAAAACTGATTTTAAAAGTGTCATCAGATTTGGGAAAAATTATGGCTAGATTGACTTTTTATTTCTTTTCTTTTCTTTTCTTTTTTTTTTTTTTTTTTTTTGAGACAGTCTCGCTCTGTTGCCCCAGCTAGAGCACAGTGGCATCATAGCTCACTGCGACTTCAAACTCCTGGGCTCAAGTGATTCTCTTGCCTCAGCCTTCCCGAGTAGCTGGGACTACAGGCATTTACTACAAGGCTCAGCTAATTTTCCTGTTTTTTGTGGAGACGGGGTCTTGCTCTGGCTCAGGCTAGTCTTGAACTTCTGAGCTCAAGCGATCCTCCCTTCTCTGACTCCCAGAGTGTTAGGATTACGGGCGTGAGCCACTGTACCTGGCCTAAATTGAATTTTATTGTTTCTTCTGAGAGTGTAAAAGTTTGAGATTTCATTGTATCTGCTAGACCAAAACTAATAAATTTGATAATTCTTTCCCAATGTGATTCTGAACTACTTTAACTGGAAAATTCTAGAGATAATAATCCAAAACATAATCATAGTATGGTGCTATCAAATACATACTAATTGTGTACTAGTTACCATAACCAAGTAAATTAAAAATGACTTCAAAATCTTACTAAAATACCTGTTTTACTCATTCTACATATCCGTCATTGATTGAATAATGTCTCTGCTACACTTGTCTTTACTGTCAGACTTGGGCTGAGAAAGCAGACATTATCTTTAAATTTATTGATCACAGGAAGTGAGAAAAAGACTTTTCTAGATATGCCTCACACCAGCAATTAAATGTACCTGCCTCAAGGTCCCAGTCAACAAGGGAATCAAGAGGTGTAGAGATGCAGTGTGTCCTGAGAACAAAGAAACAAATATTTGGTGAAATTTAATAATGACTAACGCAAACAGTTTTGCTAAACATCATGACAGGTTTGTGTGGACATTATGATTTGGCAACAGGAAAAAATTTGAACGCACTATAAAATACATACAGAAACACATTTCATGCTTGACACTTAACATATGCTCAGAGTGAATACAGAATACATTAGAATAATAACGGAAATGCAGCTGCTCTGTATTTTTTCTCCTTTTTCTCCCCTCTCATAACTATGTGCTTTTAATGTAATGCTTCTCTGTTTTTTAATGGAAATACTGTTTTCAGTAGCTTGCTACCTTTTCCCCTGAAAGGGAAGAATAATAGGTATAATCAAGACTATATAGGGGTTATAACAGGAGAAAAAATGATGAGATAAGAGACTGCAAAATGGATAAAATTTTTCAAATGTTGTGATTTCATTGTAAATGGCATAGAGAAAAAAATTAAAACCGATGGTTTAGAATTGATTTGAAGGCTTAAATATGCCCACAATAGTGCCGACTCTTATGTTAGCATCATTCCAAATACACTACAGCCAGTGGCGAGTTCCTGCTAAGGAAGCTACACTAGTGGTTTAACGTGGAAAGAGGAAAGAATGAGAACAATTTCAGTATTAGTTAAAAATAATGAATAATGACAAAGGAATTAACTTAGAAGTAAAAAATGATATTATTTACATATTTATTCTGCAATGTAAAACATCCTATTAATATGTACATTATTATACAATATATAGTGTGTGGGAACAAGAGTGACACAAATTTGTTAAATTATGTTTATCATCGTTATTTTTACCAGTGAATCAAATTAATTCTAGGTGGACTTGTTAAATAACACCACATTTTGATATCTGAGATTAATTTTAATTTACCATAATTTATATTTTAAACTGAAAATAAATAGCTCAGGATTACAAAAATTTTATATGAAGAGTTTTGATCTCATGTGACAAACTGAATCATTTTGACCACAAAAAAGTTTTTGAAAATTCAACATGTCAGTTGTTTTTGAGAGGAAAAATAACATGACACTGTTTATAAAAAACTATTATTTTTTACATTTTAATGCAAAGTTTTCTCTTTGGGAATTTTTACTAAAGACATCGTATTTACTTACATACTTGACTTTACTTTTCAGGTTTATATTAAGTTGTTTATATCACATAAGTTTACAGATTGGTATACAAATAAACTCAATTATATTTTACATGAACATATTTTTACTGATTTTTACAATGCTCTTTGTTTAATAGTCTTTAGCCAAATTATTGATTTCTTAAAATAATACTTTAGTAATTTTAGTTATGTAAATGGCTTGTAAGTAGCTTTATAGTTACATGCAATGAGACATAAAAATCAAATTAAGATTTTCTGTGATCTGTTTCTGTATTATTGTTGGAAAATTTTCATTATAAAAATAAAAGTACTAAATCTGGAAAAGAAGTATTTTTACCAAAAATAATATAATTATTTGTCTTTATTACTGAAAAATTAGACAGAAAAAACTACATGTCTATTTATTTTTAATAATTGCCTTAATATTAACCATCTTTTCCTATTAAGTGTTCAATAAATACAATTTTAATTATATCTGTTTAAAATTAGATTTTCTTAATTTTGAGAAAAAAAATACACAAAATTAGACATTTTTAAAATATATTTTCCCATCTGCTTTCTTTTTTAAAGCTCGTATTTTCAGTTTATTCATTTTTAAGGGTTCAATTGAAATATAATTTATATACCACACAATTCATCCATTCACAGTGTACAATGCAATGTTTGTTTAGTATATTCACAGGGCTGTGCAACCATCACCATAATATAATTTTAGAACATTTATGTCCCTCCCCAAAAGAACACTCTGTATCCATTAACTATCACTCCATATTCCTCCTCCTCAAAGCCCTAAGCAACAACACACCTACTTTTGGTCATTACAAATGTGCCTACTCCAGACATTTCTTATAAATGTAATCATCCAACATGTGGTCTTGTGTAACTGGCTTCTTTGAATTAGCAGAAGGTTTTCAGAGTTCGTCTCTGTTGTAGCATGTATTAGTACTTCCTTTCTTTTTATTATTGAATTTTTTATGTGGATGCATATTTTAATTTCTCCTGTCCACCTATGGACAGGAACTATGAAGTAATATCGTAACTATTAACATTTTGAAGAACTTCTAGTTTTCCGAAGTTGATGTATTTGAGTTGTCTTTTATTAGTGAGTCGTGAGAATTCTTTACATATCTGAATAAATGACTCATCACGTATATAACTGGAAAATATTTTCTCCTATTCTGTGGGTTGTCTTTTCACATTTTTGATGGTGTCTTTTGAAGAACAAGATATTTTAATTTGTGACAATTTGACATATGTATACATTGTGTAATAATTACCACAAATTAATTAACACATTGATTATCACCCATGATGTACATTAGATCATTAAAACTTGTTCATTTTATAACTTAAAATTTGTACCATTTGACCAAATCTCTCCAGTTCCTCCACCCCTCAGCTTCTGGTAACCACCATTCTACTTTCTGTTTTTATAAGTTCAACTTTTTACATTACACATATAAGTGAGACCATACAGTATTTGTGTCTCTGTGTCTGGCTTATTGCACTTAGCATAAGGATTTCAGGTTCATTCACGCTGTTGCAAATGGCAAAATGTCCTTTTAATGGCTGAATAATATTCCTTTGTGTGTGTGTGTGTGTGTGTGTGTATGTGTGTGTGTGTGTGTGTGTGTGTGTGTGTGTGTGTATACCATATTTCTTTATGCATTCATCTATTGATGGCCACTAGGGAACCCTTATACATCGCTGGTAGGAATGTATATAAATTGGTATAGTCATTATGGAAAACAATATGGAGGTTTCACAAAAAAATAAAAATAGAACTAACAACAATCCCACCTCTGGGAATATAGCCCAAAAATTAACATCTGTGTCTTGAAGAAATATCTGCAACCCCATTTTTATTGCAGTATTATCCACATAGCCAAGATATGGAAATGATGTTACTTATATTTACTTTACTTTTGTCACTTATATTTTTGGTGTCGTATCTAAGGAATTATTCCCTAACCTAAGATCACAGAATTTACTCTTACGTTTTCTTGTAAGAATTTTACAGTTTTAGCTCTTATATTTAGGTTTGTGATCACTTTTTAGTTAATTTTTGTGTATGGTATGTGGTGGGTGTCCAACTTCAATCATTTGAATCTGAATATTCACTTGTCCCAACAAATTTGTTGAAAAGATTATTCTTTCTCCATTGAATGGTCTTGGCAACTTTGTCAGAAATTGACTGATGGCAAATGAAAGGGTTTATTGGCTCTCAATTCTATTCCACTTATCTCTCTGCCTACATAAATACCAACGACAAGCCATATTAATTATTATATCTTTACAATAAGTTCTGAAATCAGGAAGTGTGAATCTGCATTAAAAAGTTTGATTGTATGTGTACATTTATAATACATATATGTTATATATGCATAAATATATCTCCACTGTGCACATGTATTCATGCATACATAATTATTTAAAGTGGCTAATTTTAAAATTGCTTAAAATTTTAAAGTGGCTAATTTAAAATAAATTATGCCAGGTCAAAGAAATCAGAGATATCTTGGGATTTAGTTTTATTTTCTAAGGCTTATTCTATTTAAGATTAAAAGAGTAAAAAATGTTGCATTTTCTTATACAATTTACAGTTAATAACTTCTTTTATACTGTGGGCCAAGATCTACAGGACCAAAAGAAGACATTTTTGGCATCACTTTACATGTACTGAATCAATTATAATATGTATGTTAGTGACATGCCAAATGATTCCATTATTTCTTGACCTCACATTTATAAGAGACTCATTATCTTCTCTCATTTACAATACATTAGAAATGATTGTTAACAAAGCAAATAAAAATTTAAGTAAAATTGTTCTCACTTTACAGATCAATACAGTGTAGTCTTGAAAGGTGGAGAGATCTGCTTTAATTAATTCTGGCAGAGAACACATGCACACACACCTGATTTAACCACACACAACAAACACTCCAACGCTAGAATAGGTTTTCTCATGGGTTAGAAGAGATTGGACATTTATGCATTGAGATTCCTATAGACTACATTCAGTTGAACTCAGAAAAGATTAGCATTAATTTTCTGATTCCCTGGAAAATATAGCTCTATGGATGAAGTTTGAATCTTTTTGAATGTTTTTGTTTAAGTGTGTTGAAAATGATAAATCTTTTTTATTTGTGTCTTTCTATTGTAGCACAGCATAAAGACTTCACAAATAAAGTGAACCAAAATTTGAAGTATTTTTTCAAATATATAAACATCTGATTAGAAGGAAAAGCCATCTACAGGAATGTAAACCACGGTCTTTGTGCACATCTTCTAACAGACAGACTATATCTCTGTCAAAACTCCCCAAACACTTTGGCTAGGTATAATTGTTAAATTCCATGTTGTTGAATCATGTAATGCGGGTGATTTTGCAAATCTGCACATGTAAGAGAAACAAAATTTAACGTTTCTTCCCAGAGGTGTGATACTTTAATAACTCCATGTTTATAGTCAAATCCTAAACATCTTAAAGAAAATTAATTATATCTACACTGCTTGCCAAAGGCATGATTTGGGTGCAGAGTTTGACTAGCTTTGTAGTGTTTGCAAGAAACAAACTTTGCCAGTAAAATTTACCCCGTGAGACTTTTGCATGAGGTCCAATAAATATTTTAGTACTAAATCCCACTATTTCTTATTTTCATGAAGCTAATAACCATCTGTTCTCCATCTGTCAAAAAAATGACAGGGAAAATTAGATAACTGCCGTCAATAAAACCCATGACTCAAAGGGGAGTTACTTATTATTGTGAACATAAATTGTTAACTGTTTCCTCTTGCAGGACTAGCATTCTCCAACACACCTTAATGAAGCAGATTAGAGAAAAACACTTCAGACTTCCTAATATAAGCAATAGAGAACGGTGCATTGAATTACTAATGTCAAAAAACTAGGAAATAGAAACACTGAGCTTTCAAAACTAGTCCTCTACTAAAAATATTTGTGACTTCAAACAAGTCACTTTACCCTTCAGAAAAAAGAGTGGGTTAAACTAATTAGTTTATGTATAGAACTTGTGATATAGGGAAGCTTGTAGCTGTCCCAGTTAAATGTAATTAACCACTAGGAGCCGTCATTAAGGGAAATCTGTTTCAGGTTTCCTGTCACATGTTATATGGGCCAATTGGTTAGAATTCAGAAAGAGTCAACCATTTGAATAAAGAGCTTCTACTCCCTGAAATGTCCCTATACATTTGAAAAGGCAACATCAAAAATGCACTGATCACTCAACGCCATTCCTCCCCAATGAGTGTAAACTAACAATCTCATCCAGTGAGGATGTAACACTATATCTAAGATTTGGGCTCCCTGCATTCCAAGGGTATATTCTCAGGCTCAGGCCTTCTAGAGTAACCAGCTACACAGGTGTTATTGTCAGACAACCAACAACCATAAGTGGTAATAAAGATTTAGACTAGGGTCTCACATCCCCTTTTAACAGGTAACATAACATAAAAAAAAAGATGAAATGAATACTATTGATTGGAGGGAAAACTATGAGACTGGACATGAGTTGTCACTTAGCTGAAATAGATTAGTAACTTTTTCCATGTTGGAAAAGACTAATATGATTGCACTGTGTGCTTCTAGTAACTAAAGGAAAGAACTTTAAAAACTTTTGTCCTGTGTCACAAAGCCCTAAATAAGTAGGGTCAAATTTGTCCTTTGATCAGTTATTTAACATTTTTTTACTGAATCTATATACAATGTACTGGGCCCTGAAATGGGCACATTTCATCATGTTTATTAGTCATCATGAAACAGTTAAACTAGACATAGTTCCTCTCCCCTCCCAGGGCTGAAAGTCTTATGGTAAATACAGGCAACAAATCCATCTATGTTTTGGCATGGATAGGAATCACTGTGCTTTGAAATCCCACTAGAGGTGCATTTAACCTGAACTTGGTTGGTTAGCAGAGGTTTTCTAGATGAAGTTTCATTTGAGCTGAAACTTGCTTACATTAGTAAAATTCAGGGAGTTTAAGAGAGAAGGTGCAAATTTGTTTTTTGTGTTTTCATTTTGCAGAGGGATAACACACGTGAAAATTGAAATAAGTTTAACTTATTTAACTACAGATCATAATTTGATGGGGAATAAGTAATGAAACTGGGAGGTGCGAGGTACCTGATCATTGAAATTCCCAGTGAATGAGACATATAACTGATGGAAGAGATTTTGTACCTGCATGTGTATGTATGCTCACATGCTCATACGTGTTTGTTGTGTTTAAGACCAGAGCAGTGGCTGTATAGGGAGAAGTGAACGTAGCTCTTGTTACTAGAGAATAAAGCCAATCTCAGTTGCCTGTCCATTTAGACTTCAAGGCCCAGGATAAGGGCAGAAGTTAAGAGTTAGATTAGTGTATGGACTCAGAGGTTAGAATGAGGTTGGCTACCACTGACTACTTGCTTGGAAATTTGGACACATACATGACATTGTACAAACTGGAAATTATTTTTTTTGAGACAGAGTCTCACTCTGTTGTCCAAACTGGAAATTAAAATCTCTATCTCTCTGATGTTCCTCCTACTGAGCACTCACGGCAACTACTAAACTACTTTCTAGAAATATAAAGGATGATATAGTAGTGTTCATACTCTATCAAAGTTACCTATTTATCAGGAAAAAAATGCACTCCATTTATTTGTTATTAATTTAAAG